>JAFVLL020009467.1:42693-109365 GCA_021397915.2 Tor tambroides | reverse complement strand
GACCCTGGACCACAAAACCAGTCTTAAGTCGCTGGGGTATATTTGTAGCAATAGCCAAAAATACATAGTATGGGTCAAAATTATCGATTTTTCTTCTTGGCCAAAAATCATTAGGATATTAAGTAAAGATCATGTTCCATGAAGATATTTTGTAAATTTCTTACTGTAAATATGTCAAAACTTCCTTTTTGGTTAGTAATATGCATTGCCAAGAGCTTTATTTGGACAACTTTAAAGGCGATTTTCTCAATATTTTGATTTTTTTGCTCCCTCAGATTCCAGATTTTCAAATAGTTGTATCTCGGCCAAATATTGTCTGATTCTAACAAACCATACATCAATGGAAAGCTTATTTATTCAGCTTTCAGATGATGTATAAATCTCAATTTATACATCGAAAAAAGGTTTTGTGGTCCAGGGTCACATTTGATTGAAGTGGTCGATAGTTATAAGTACCTAGGCGGTACCTGAAAAAAATGATTCATTGAATTTACTCAATTTTTTTAAGGTAAGTGGTTGCAATCAATTTATTTTAGCTACATTTAAATAAACAAATTTAGTTGACTAAATTTCAACATTTTTTTAAATTAAATGTAGCTAAAATAAATTGTTTGCGACCACTTACCTTAAAAAAAAATTTCAGTGTATTATCGATAATAAATGAAATTTTACAGAGAATACTGATAGACTGTGTAAGATGAGCCAACAAAGACTTTATTGTCTGCGGAAATTAGTTAAATTTAATATTGATAGGACATTGATGACTGCTTTTTATAAGGCTTATGTTGAATCGATTTTAACATTTTCATTGATTTGTTGGTTTGCCTCTGCAGCAAAGTATTGGGGTGTGAAATTGCCTGGGTTAACAGATTTGTTTGATATTCAGGTGCTAAAGAAAGCGCATCATATTTATATCTGACATATCTCACCCTCTTTCATTTCAGACTTTCCCCTCAGGATCTTTGTATAGGGTCCCTCTAGCTAAGACTAACAGATTTAAATTTTCATTTGTTCCACGTGCTATTAATTTGCTTAATTCAAACAGGAAGAGGTAGTTTTTAATTTTGTTTGTCTTAATGTGTTTGTGGTGTAAATACAAAATCTATCATGCTGCAGAACAAATTGCCCCTAAGGGGGGCAATAAAGTTTTTACAATTACAATATTTTAAATGGTTTCATACCATGTGAATAACATTATTATAGCAATAAGGTACAAGAGGCTGTGCTGTATTGTGAATAAATCACTGTTCTCATCTACTGTGCCATTTATTTTTTAACATCATGTGTGCTATTTTCTCACACACTCATATCTCTCACTGTGAAAAAATGTCTGTTTTCCGGCTTTTAGTTGAAAACAGACTGATTTCCGGCACAGCTTGCAGAGTTTGCAAGCGTCATTACAGTTTAAATTGATGGACTTACAATACCATAACTGAAACAGAAAACTAAACAATACAATAATATTTCCACCGCATTTCGGAAACTGTGGGCTTCCACACAGACATGCACACACATCAATGGATCTCCAGTATGAGGGGGAAGGGTGGGCATGGCTTCAAAATGAAAGGTTAATGACACAACATGGGGTCGGTCATAATTCATTGTAGTTTATTTTGCTGAAATACATAATGGAATAGTTTTGATGTTATATAACCGTTGAGTGAAGTGGTCAAAGCTGTGTTTAAACATGTGTGTGTGTGTGTGAACATGAAGTTTTTCAAATAAATGAGTCTTTCACAGGTGTCTTATCAAAGATTGTCTGGGCTAGAGTTTGTTTTTTTCATTCATATCATTCATAACACAGGTGCCTGTGCTGTATGTAATTCAGTTTCTCACGTCACACAAATCGAAGTGGGGAAACTCAGTTTTTTCACATATTTGATTCATTCTGGGCTATCGGATACATTGAACCAAGGAGGGCCATAGTGATCAGTGGCTAATACATATATAAACAGGAAATTGGAACAATGCAGTTATTTAGAGCACTAATATTTGCAGAAATTAAAGGGGTCATATGATGTTGCTAAAAAGAACATTATTTTGTGTATTTGGTGTAATGCAATGTGTTTATGTGGTTTAAAGTTAAAAAAACACATTATTTTCCACATACTGTACATTATTGTTGCTCCTCTAAGCCCCGCCTTTCTGAAACGCGTCGATTTTTACAAAGCTCATCGTTTTGAGAAGCGAGGCGTGCTCTGATTGGCCAGCTATCCACTGCGTTGCGATTGGCCGAATACCTCAAGCGTGAGCCGGAAATGTTACTCACCATATTGTGATGGCGTTTCATGGCGCGACCACACAAAAACAATAAAACCCATTACAAACGAGGCATTTGTTGCATCCAGTGGGGACATAATTGCTGATTATAATGACTTAAATGACAAACAACAAGCACTACTCTACACTGCTCAAAACTCGCGTTTGAATCGTCAGTGGCAGAAATGTACTTACAGGCTGTGAGTCAGAAGCGCCAGACTGTCCTTGCAAAGTTGGAATTGCCCCACTTTATAGAAACAGCCTTTGTGCAAGACAGCATTGTAGCTTCCAAGTTCAGGAAATAGTCCTCTGTAAAATGTGCTGCACACACTCGAATATTTGCGTTGTACTGTTCTGGAACAGTGTTGTAAATACAACTTAACCACTGATTTCTAGTTGTGTCCTCTTTTGGAAGCCCAAACAAAGTAGTTTCGCTTTCACAATGAAACCGCGTCTCCAGGACATGGCGGCGGCAGCAACAACACTACAGCGAGAATAAAAGTCTCGCCTTCTTTCATTGCGTATACGTTTGGAAGGTGTTATGAAAAGCTCCCCACATCGTGACGTAGACATGTGGGGGCGTGGCAGAGGCTTAACTTGTATAAAGAATATCTCTTTGGTTTTGAGACTTTAGTCTTTGCAACTTCAAGGATCTTATCTATGCACAAACAGCTAGTAACACTCCAAAGAGAAAGGAAAATTTGAAATCGCATCATATGACCCCTTTAAAATGTTGATGATGCACAGTACATTTACAATCCCTTTGCGGCAGTTCTACTGTGGCAGTTCAAAAACTGTTGAATAGGAAGTACACTGCTCCCTCTTAACCAAAGACATGTCTGATTCTTCAGGGAGATATAAAATGTGCATCTGGGTTTTACAGTGCAAATGATTGTATTTCCAGACTAAGAATGTGTCTTTTTTCCTTGTAGTATTAAAAAAGGCTCCTACGATAAAGATCCATGCCACTTAAACTTAGAAATCCAACAGATGAAATGTGTCGGAAACATAAAGTCATCTCCTGTGGATTCTTCTGGCTCTCAATACCTTTTTACATTTTTTGTTCTCTTGATTTGAAGGACCAGACTCTTTTGCTTGATCCCAACTTTAAACATGTTCAGAGTAGGAGTGTGCGATATGACGATTTTTGATTGTGGACTATAAAATTGTCTCCACGATCTGCTTTTGGTGAAATATCGTAATATCGTGCTACAGTGCACATTCTATTAGCTGCAGTTCTGGCGCCTCCGTCTCAAGATTCTGCCACATACATTCACATCAGTGTTAACTCAGCGGGAGAGTTAGGCTACACTCACGGGACTCTGCACTTATTCGCAATCTCAAAAGTAGATTATTTGTTTTAAAGACTTGCTGAGTAAACATTTCATATGCCATGCGTGCTGTTCTGATGCGCTTTTCCAGTGCGTACACCTGAAGTGCGTAAAAGCCTGTCATATAGCGCCTAATTACTGAACTAATTTATGCATCACATCGCTAATACTGTCAAAACACTCAAGGTTTACATATAAACACAGTTGCTTATGTCCAAAGTGAAACTAAACAATTGAGAGAAAAACGAATGCGTGCCTGTATATTAGATGCAGGCAGCTCTTAAAGGGACAGTAGCCTACTGAACATGCTGCCGCTTGTCATTAAAGGGATAGTTCACCCAAAAATTATAATTCTGTTATTATTTACTCACTTACATGTTGTCCCAAACCTGTATTAATTTCTTTCTTGTGCTGAACACAAAAGAAGATATTTTGAAGAATGTGGGTAACCAAACAGTTGCTGGTCCACATTGAATTTAATAATATAAATTACCAAATAAATAGATAACGTTCAACAGAAAAAAGAAACTCATTCAGGTTTAAAACAACCTAAGAGTGAGTAAATGATGGTATAAAAATAAAACACTATGACAGAATTGACAGACAGATGACAGAATTTTCATTTTTGGGTGAACTATTCTTTTAATGTTAATAAAACAAAAAGAGAAAAATCACTCGCTGCTCTTGGGTGAAGAACTTTGATACAGTTGCTTTAATAAGAATCAATGATGTATATAGTGTATAAGTATGTAGTGTTTCAACTTTTAATTTTTTTGTTAATTCAATTTCTTGAATGCTACTGCTCTATACACCTACTGTACCTGAAAAATAAAGCACTGTTTGTTTTATTTGTATTATTTATTTGTAATGTGTATCTTTGTAGTTATTTTTAATAACAAAGATAAAATAATGATTTTTTTTTTTTTTATCTTCGCTCACTTTTGCCTAAATATCTGCCATTCTTTCTTATTTTATACTGTGTTACCCTGAAAGGCTTTGTTTTTAAAGAAGGGAAATTAGTTTGGCTGTATACTGCTCAGACAACTTGCAAAATAGTAAAACCAACATGACAAAGAATCGTGATAAAATCGTTAATCGTGATATTTCTGAAAAAAATCGTGACATGATATTTTTGCCATATCGCCCACCCCTACACCATGAAACAGATCATTGCTGGACGGCTGTTAACGAGATCATGAAAACCAGATTTGCAGGCCTCGTTGGGCCACCTGGTCCAGTTACTGGGATTACAGCCACTTTGTGCAGGAAAGAGAGAGATAAATGAGAAGGTGACAAGTTTGTGGCACAGCTCAATCCCTTAATTCCCATCTGGAAATCTAAATACACAATTTTAGGAGACAGTTCACCCCAAACTAAGCATTCTGTCATTATTTACTCACCCTCATGCTGTTCCATTTTTTCCATGGAACACATGATAAGTTTTTTTCATACAGGGATTCTCCAAAATGGACAAAAAAGAAACAAAACATAACAGTAATCCATACTCCTAATCATGCTTTTTTCCAAACCTTCTGAAGGCATAAGATAAAATTCTGTGAGAAATGCACAGAAATTTTAATTCATTCACTTTTTTTCTTTACCTTGCGGCAATCACAAATAAAAAAAATATTTGTGTTGGGTTGGAATCGCTCAATTTTCATTATGTTCTTTCAAAAGACTTGAGTTCTCTGGAAGATAGAAAGTCATGTATAGCCCTAACTAGGCCTAACACCTTTTTTGCTGATCATCAGAATGACCTGACATGCAGAAAGTCTACTTGCAATTCTATTTTCTCACTTGTTTGGAGACAAAATGCACACTTTCCATGTTAAATGCAAATTTCTGATTCATCTCACATAGCTTTAATGGTTACCTGCTCCAGTCTAGTTTTTGATTAGTGGTCAAAGTCTGTTTCCTGACCACACTAGGGCATATTCACACCTGTCTTGTTTGGTTCGATTGAATCGAACTCAAGTTCATTTCCCCCCTTAGTGCAGATCTTTTGGGCAGGTGTGAATACAGCAATCGCACTCGGGTGCGGACCAAACATCCGTACCGAGACCCAGCTGAAGAGGTGGTCTCGGTCCGATTCCAAGCGAACTCTGGTACGGTTGAATGGATGAACCAAAAAAATTAAAAATTAACATTGTATTTGGTCCAGACCAAAGCAAGTGAACTAGCGGACCTAGAAACATCTGAACAGCACAACTGTGTTTTTTCTAAGGTGGTCAGTGCTGAGCCATTTATCACACAGTATGAAGCATGTGTATTTCAAATACCATGACCTTTCATGATTTGAGTATTTCTTTACTTATGCATTTATTTTTGAATGCTTACAGTAACTCTGAATACATTTTGAAATTGACATCATAAAGGACATGCCACACCAGTGACAACCATTAAGTTTACAGCCAGGCAATGAAAACTTTTTTATTGCCACTGGTCAGAAAGTTGTATTGATTTATTTATTTTACTCTTGGTTAATTTGAAGTGGCATTTAGACACTTCATCCCTTTAATTAACAGGTTTCTTAAAATGCACTGCATCTGTCACACTCACTCACTGGGGATTCACAGAGACGAGGAACTTCTTCACAGAACACTTTATTTAACAAAACTCTGAGAACGATGGAGACATGGAAGAACATGAAGACGCTATGACCAGACACAGAGGAAGGGAAACACAGGGCTTATAACAAGGAACCTAAACTAGATGATTAATAATACAGGGCTGGGAACTGATTAACTAATGAGAGGAAACGAGGAACGGAACAGGAACTAACCAAATATGGGCACGGGAGGAGGGGAAACACGAGACACAGGAGACAAAGTCTGACACTATGCTTCTTGGATGCCATTTAGTCAGCCAGTTGGTCATCCTCATTTAATATTATTGATCTGGACTTGGCTCTTAAATGAATTTGCAGTGATTAACCAGATTAGCATTGGTGTATAAAAACAAGCTAATTTGTTTGTTTGGCTATGTCTCTTTGAGTGCTGGGGTCCGTTCTTCGTACGTCGCTAACTCAGTTAGCTGGATTTGATTGTTGATGATTTCGCTTGATCTTGGATCATTTGGTTCTTCGAAGCTCATCCTAGACTTGCTGTCATAGCAACAGGTTTGTAAGCTTGAACCTGCTCGGGAGCAGGCTTATTTCATGTAAACAGGATTAGATTGCATCTTTTTAAGCAGAATTGATACTTAAAATATGTCCCAGCCACCACTGCTTTATTACAAGAGTACCCTACTGGTCCAGGGACAATCATTTAAAATAATAATAATTTAAAAATCAATTTGAAAATAAGATAATGTTGTGTAGTCTATAATACTATAGACACAACCAGTTTTACTCATTGAAAGATTTATTAGTGAGGAAATAATTGATAGTTGTATTGGAGTCTTACACACATGCTCTACAGTTAATCTGAGTCGTTATATTAATTTGAGTGATGACAGATATTATGGGAGTGGCTTGATGGAGCGCAGGAGATGCAGATAACATGATCTTGACCCTTAAGAAACTGTAATTAATGCTGTCACGTAACAAATCTGTTTCAAAAATAAAATTAAATGAATTGCTAATTACAACCTTGAAGTAAAAATGTATAGTCTGTACAAATAGTTGAAATCGTGAATATAAATAATTGGGAATCATGTAAAAAAAAATTACAAATACATTAAAAACAGCGCACATTTCATTTATCTATTATAACATTTATGTAGTTTTGTTCGCTTGGCTGTTTCCTTATAAAAGTCCAGAAATTTGTCAAGTGTTTTTTTTTTGTTTTTTTTTTTTTTTATTGATTCAATGCCACAAGAACAAGAGGTATTACATATTCATGATCAAATTAACATTAGCTGCCAAAGAAAGGAAGAAAATTACATAAATATTGATGCTTTCAGAGCATTACATGTTTGCTTTTTTGTTTGTTCTAAGAGATTTACATATAATATAAAATCATTTATAAAATGTGAAAAATTTGGTCTATATTGAGCCCACTTCTTCTTATGTATATGGTATTTCCCTAATAAAATAAATGTATATGTTGTTCTTTACAATTCAAATGTTCGTTTTCTGTATAAAAAAGCACATCAAATATACAGATTTCTATCATACACTCCATTTTTCTGTTAATATAGAATTCCAGATCCTTCCAAAATAATCTTGAGTAAATACAATGGGGAAAAAAAGATGCAAAATAGTTTATTTTTCTTGACCACAAAATTCACAGGTATATGAAATATTAAGCTTAAATCTTTCCAAAACACGCTTAGCAGGATAAATTCTATTAAGTATTTTATAAGACTTTTCCTTAATGTTGTTATTGGCACAAAACCTATTTGCCAATTTAGAGATATTACCAAAAAAAGGAATCCAAAAAAATATTGCTGCCGGTAAGGACACAGAACAAAGAGCATTCCTTATAATCTTATTGCTACACTGTTGTTTTAAAACATCAACATTTTCAATGAAAATGTTTCCACAAGGATTAACCATGCTGATTTCTTCTGAGTTACAATTTTTTAAAAGTAACATCACACTCTTTGGAATTGCGTCAAAAACAATAGCAAATTCTCTTGGTTTAACTGGTAATTGGAATTTCTGAAGAAATTCAGTATACGACAACAAGTACCCATGAGAGTTAACTAACTGTCTTACTAAAAGAATACCTTCCTTGAACCAAGTATGATAGAATAAAGACTTGTTTTTAAATAATATGTCCTTGTTATTCCATATGAAATAGTTGTGGGGTGAAAAATTGTGCTTATACACCAATTTCCATGCTAACAGGGCTTGTCTGTGAAAACCGGCCAATTTAACAGGAATTTTGTCAACAGAAAAATTACATTTCAACAAAAAGTCTATGCCTCCAAGAGTATTAAATATATAATTAGGAAATGCATTCCAAGGACTTTCTCTATTCTTCATAAACTCTATCAACCATTTAATTTTAAAAGTGTCATTGAGAGTATTATAATCTAAGACCTCTAGTCCCCCTTGCTCTTTAGGATTACAAATTACCTCCTTTTTTAAATAATGTGGTTTTTTCCTCCAAATAAAGTTATAAAGAATCTGATCTAGATCTTTAACAGTCTTGGGAGGCACCTCTAGTGATAATGACGTATAGACAGATCTAGATATACCTTCCGCCTTTGATAATAATACCCTCCCAAATATATTTGTCAAGTTTTTCGTCAGGTGTCTTTTTAATGATATGATGTCATTACGTTGTCGTCTTGCCGCCAGCCAATCACTGCACTGCTGATCGTGGTTTCGAGTATCGATACATCTGCCCTTTTAAACCAACCCATGAACGCGCAATTATCTCAGATAACTCAATCCAGCCATACTAATCATCAACAACAGGTGCGTTCGAAGAACCGAATTAGCCAGATCCTGATTAGTGCGATGATATCATCTTGGATGTGTCATTTGATCTCGGATGTAATAAGCGACGTACGAAGAACGGACCCCTGGTGTACTCTGATGGCCACATATGGATTTAATATAGGAATCTTGGCCACGGAACGGCAAAACTAGCTATCTGAAGTCGCAGACTTAATGTTGTTTCTCGGATGCATCTACAGAAAAACAAATGAATGAGTACTGGCACTGGAAACATATTTATGTACTATTTTCCAGGTGGATTAAACATCTACATTTACATTTAGTCATTTAGCAGACACTTTAATCTGCTAGAAAAGTGCTAGTCTTTTTAATTCTTGGAAGCCAAATATAGATTTAAATAAAGTCACAGACTGGGGGAACAGTAAAAAAAAAAAATAAATAAATAAAAAAAAAAAAAAAAAAAAAAAAAAAAAAAGAAGAAAAAAGTCTGCCAAAAATAGAAATGGAAACAAACAAAAGATAAGAATTTTTATACTGTGACTGGATGTGACATCTCCCTTGTTCTGTGTTTTGCATTCAGTCCTGCTCCTGGGGTCCGTTCTTCATACGTCGCTAACTCAGTTAGCTGGATTTGATTGTTGCCGATTTTGCTTGATCTTGGTTTGGTTGGTTCTTCAAAGCTCATCCCGGAGTTGCTGTCATAGCAAAAGGTCCATAAGCTTAAACCTGCTCGGGAGCAGGCTTATTTCATGTAAACAGGATTAGATTGCATCTTTTTAAGCAGAATTGATACTTAAAATCTGTCCCAGCCACTGCTACTTTATTACAAGAGTACCCTACTGATCCAGGGACAGTAATTTAAAATAATAATAATTTAAAAAAAAAAAAAATTGAAAATAATAATGTTGTGTAGTCTATAATACTATAGTCACAGCCAGTTTTACTCATTGAAATATTTATTCATGATAAAAATAATTACTTTATAATTGTATTGGAGTCTTACACACATACAGTTCATCTGAGTCGTGCATTAATTTGAGTGGTGACCACCGATCTATAATAGATATATATAGATCAGTGATGGTGACAGATATTATGGCAGTGGCTTGATGGGGCGCAGGAGTTGCAGATAACATGATCTTGACCCTTAAGAAACTTTAATTAATGCTGTCACGTAGCAAATCTGTTTCAAAGATAAAATTAAATAAATTGCTAATTACAACATTGAAGTAAAAATGTATAGCCTGTACAAATACTAGAAATCGTGAATATAAATAATTGGGAATCATGCAAAAAAAATTACAAATACATTAAAAACAGCGCACATTTCATTTATCTATTATAACGTTTATGTAGTTTTGTTCGCTTGGCTGTTTCTTTATAAAAGTCCAGAAATTTGTCAAGTTTTTCGTCAGGTGTCTTTTTTTAATGATATGATGTCATTACGTTGCCGTCTTGCCGCCAGCCAATCACTGCACTGCTGATCGTGGTTTCGAGTATCGATACATCTGCCCTTTTAAACCAACCCATGAACGCGCAATCATCTCAGATAACTCAATCCAGCCATACTAATCATCAACAACAGGTGCGTTCGAAGAACCGAATTAGCCAGATCCTGATTAGTGCGATGATATCATCTTGGATGTGTCATTTGATCTCGGATGTAATAAGCGTCGTACGAAGAACGGACCCCTGGAGAGCTACCATCCAGCACATTTCAGCTCCAACCCCAATCAAACACACCTAAACCAGTTAATCTAGTTGTTTAGTGTTAATTGGTTATTTGCAGGCAGGTGTGTTGGAGCAGGGATGGAACTGAAGTTTGTAGGACAGTAGCACTCTAGCAGCAGGGTTGGAGATCCCTGTTCTATTTGCCCTATTATAATGTACATTCATTTTTATGCTGTGCACACTTCAACATTTGGTTTTCTGTGGCATTTTGGTAGTGAAATGTGTTTGTCTACTTTTTAAACTTGTCAGCTTCTGTTATCTTACTGTTGACTTGACTTGACTTATCTAATTGTGTTGCTGGTTGACATAGATGATTTTTTTTTTTTTTTTAAATAACTTTTTTTTTTGCTGTTTTTGCTTTTTTTATTTTGATATGTCAGTGCACTGCCCACAAGATTATCTGCACTGATATAAGCCCTATTCGGACGGTAATTGTTTCTCAGGGGGACGTAAGTGATTTTCACCATTTACAAGGGGTAGTCGGTGATTTTAATACCGTCTGAATCCAGGATGTAGGTGTTTTTCTCTCACCACCCCTGTAAAAATCCCTGACTGAATTACCTACTGTTTATTGACAAACACCAAGGTCGTGTGGTAATTTAATTGCTGTCCGAATCCACGTCTCTGAGTTTACGAGAAGAAATAGTTTCAAAACTCAGTGTTACCCTTTTTGAGCACTCCCGAACACTGTAAGGTAACTGTTGTACGTCGGTGTAATTTGCATACATATTTATTTCTGGATAAATATGTATGCAATAAATGCTGGAAAGTATTTAAAAAAACAATACTTCATAACTGCTCCACCACAGCGACTGGGAGCGGAAGAGAAGCACGTAAACATTCGAAATGGGTCTTTATTATGGCAGCAGCAGGTATGCAATACAATTTTAAAATGTGTAGCCTATTATAAACAGATATATATCGCGTATAGTTATATACAACTATAGCACGTCTATTTTCCTATTTTTAAACAGGAGATTTAAATAATCAAATAATAAAATATGCTTGGAATGATAAGAATACATTTTATATAATAAGTATTTTAAAATACATTTTACTCAAGAATAAATTTGTAAATAAAATAAATTTTATTTACAGCAGACAATCATGTTACTGGCCACGTGAGCAGCGCGTTCCCGGGTTCGTAGGATCACAGAACTCACTCCTCTGTGAATAAATCGCCATCTGAATCCATGAGTTTTATCACTGAGGTGATATGTAAATTTATTTTTACAGACGTCCATTTGAGAAACAATTACCATCCGAATCGGGCTATAGATGAAGTTTTGTTAAAATTGCAAAAATGACTTGCGATAGTCTTGTTATCATCGGCGAGAATGAATTACAAACAATTGAGTAATGTTTTGCCTTGTATGTCATCATTTTTCAGCATATTTATTCATGATTTCTGACATTCTTGGAGCTTCCTGTATAATTTTCAGGTATTATTGCAAATTGTCTTAGTAAAGAAAGTATGACACATTGTAAATATATTGGCACAATTGATCATTTTGGCTGAGCAAATGAAAATCAGAACTACTGGCTTGATAAGGGTGGCAGACAGAAATCTTACAGTGCTAAAAATATTATTCCATGCAGATTTGTTTTTCTTTACCAGGACTAATGTTCCTGATTTGAGGTTGCATGATGATAACTTGAAGGTGTTTATGTGCTTGAAGCTTTTTTCTTTTATTACTTAATGTGTGAAAGCCTGTGCTCTAAGCATTTTCTACAGTCTTACAAATGATTCAATTAAAAAACAAAATCAGTTTCTTCAGTTTCTAGTTGCAGTAAACATCTGGTTCAAGGAAGGAACCCAGTTAGTTCAAACATTTATTTTTTTCCCAAAAGAGTGGATATAGCTGCATTATTTACCCTCCTGTTGAAAAATTTTAACGCATATGAAAGTGTTCCATAATGTGCTTAATAAAAATGAAAATAAATCTCCTACCCGTATATGGTATGGAATAGACCACATATTTTAGTTATATAGCAGTTAGTTTTATACAGAAGCTGTATACACTACAAGCTGTAGCTATAGCACTGGTTGCTGTATACCCCAATAATGTGCAACATATTTATTCTAAGCTGCATATACTCTGACAATCATGTCATTCCCTAGCTCCCAATGTGACAAACAGCCCTTAGACCAGTGGTCTTAAACTCAATTCCTGGAGGGCCACAGCTCTGCAGAGTTTAGCTCCAACCAAATCACACCTGCTTGGAAGTTTCTAGTGACACTGAAGACCTTGATTAGTTGGATCAGGTGTGTTTGATTAGGGTTGGAGCTAAACTGTGCAGAGCTGTGGCCCTCCAGGAGCTGAGTTTGAGACCAGTGCCTTAGACAGAACAGCGTATTTCTTGTATATAGCCTAAGGCTGTCAGAGACAAGGTCATGTCATTGTCATAAATCTACGTGTTGAGAAAGCCAACCACCCTCGCAATTTATCACAAATCCACTTTGTCATGAGTGTTAGTGAGAGCCAATAAGAAAGATCACAAACGAGAGTATTTATTATGCAAAATGAAGCTGTACGTTTTTTTTTATTGCGACGGAGCCTTTGTACAGAACATTTTGTTTGTGTACTTTGGGCTCTCTTTGTCACGTCAGATGGAAAGAAGTATGATTGCGTGGTGTTGGAAGCCCCATCTTCACAGACATATTTTCCAATTACAAAATATAGTATCGTTATCACACGCTGTGTGTGAGTGCTTTTCATGTCAATGTATTTACTGTAACAATAATAATAATAATTTATTTGTATAGCACTTTTCACACATAAAATGCAACTCAAAGTGCTTCACAAGCATAAAACAAATATTAAAAACAACATCAACATAAGGCAATCAAAGCTTTGAATGATTCAACAAGTATAAGCAAATATAGAAAAAAAAACTGTATCTAGAGCCATCAACGTACATGTTAAGATGATAAGAAGAATACACTTTCCAAATCTTTTGTTGACATTGAAGGACGAACTTGATAAAACTCTGCTGTGTTTTGGTGCACATTTGTCTGTTGGCTTATGCTTTCCATCTAACACTGCTGGAGTTCTTCCAGTCATCTACTTTGCCCTGACAGAAGCACAAAGCACTGTGGTGATTTAAAGAGCTTTTTGTACTGGGAGATGTTGTAACTTTTCTTTCTCTTCCTTCTTTTGCCCTCCTCTTATTGCTGCCAGCAGCATCCATGATGGCTGGCAGGGCAGTGACAGAAAGTTGCCCTCTGGGCCAGTTCCCTTGTGGAAACATAAGTGTGTGTTTGCCCCAGGTCCTTCAGTGCAATGGCCACAGGGACTGCGAGAACGGAGCAGATGAGGAACACTGCGGTGAGACCACATTTATCTGTCTCTTTTTCTTTGCTGATAATAACTGGATGAAATTAAATAGATGTACTGTACTTAAAGCTGTTCTCAATTCTAAAGCATTTTAGACATATATTTAAACTATGTAGAAGATTTAGTGTTCAGACTTAGGATAATGGTACATGGGCCAACTTTTTGAGCAATTTTGCCAGGCAACTTTTTTGAGCAGCTTGGTCACTTTCTCACTAAGAATGGGTAACAAATTTCTATCTGGATACTTTAGATCGGTCGTGGGCCTTGTGTCTCACCTGGTTGCCCATTGACGACCAAAGCTGCCTGGCACCATTCCTCAAAAAAGTTGCTGCATGTATCATTAGCCTTACAGCTGAAACAAAATTTTATCAACATTGATTCCACTTTGAATTAGGAGGTGAGGTTTATTCAACCTTGATATCATTTCTCCCTGCATGGGAAAACTGATTACACCTCTAATGTCATTTATATCTTTAAAGTGATACTTTAATATTGTTACAGTGCATATACTTTCTCATACAAAGACTTGCTTTCACTTTCTGCAGGGGACAACAGTGGATGGGCGGATATCTTTGATCGCACTATTAAAAAGGCAGAGCCACAGGACCTTCCTAATGACTGCTGTATGTGTCCCGGATTGATCTGATTTCCTTTGGATAAAATAATACATAGATTAGCATTAGTGCTAGGCTCATCCCAAAAAAATTAGTTCAAAATGCTGCTGCAACTTCCATGTGAGGGCCAGACTTAGATTTTTTGCGTCTTTCTGAGTTTTTGATAAATTTATAGCCTTAGGCTTAACTAGTCTACAGGATACTTTTGAAGTCAGAAATCCTATAGGCTGCTTTTACTGTATTGTGTCGTAAATCCGCATGAGTTTTACGATTTTGTAGAAGCACATGCTGGAAATTTATTAGCTTTCAAAATCCCTTGGCCTTGAACTTTTTGTACTTACTAGGAGGTTAATACTGACTTGAAAATGGGGGGAACTTTGTACATCTACATTTATTCATTGAGCAGACGCTTTTATCCAAAGCAGCTTACAAATGAGGAATACTTTATAAACTTTTATAAGCATTTATGTACATGGATTGTGAATATTAGGTGATTTGCTGAAAGGCACGTAAGCAGGCATGAACTATAGTAGAATTATTGCTTACTGCTGCTGCATTTGCTGAGATGTTTGATCTTAAAGTTGTCATTTTATCCAGGCTTTATTCTTTATTCTTTTTCCCTCTAAAATTATGATTTTTGAAGAATATTATTTTAAATATTGCATTATTATTTTTTAATTAAAGAACTTGAGTACTGTCACTCATTCTTTGTAACTAGATCATAATTATATTTATATATATCATATAATATTTATGCATTCTTGGTTTGGGGATTTATTTATTTTTTTTCCATTTTGGAGTTGAATGACTCCTACAAGATTAATGGAATTTAATGGAAACAATAGTTAAACTGATATAAAATGATACACAAAATGAATATATCTTAAATATATTAAAATGTTTAGTTAAAAATTGTAGGTTTTAAAAGAGAGTGAGGGGACAGGAAAAGATATCATAATTTGATAAAGGAACTAAAACAAGAACTTTTTTCAGTGCAGGCATAATTTAAACAATGAAAAATGCAGTAATGCAAATCATCTAATATGTTTGTTGGATCAACCTTATTAGTCATGTATATAATAATACAAATCTGCATTGACAATATACTGTATGTGTTCCTGTCAGAACATTAGGAACAAAAGAACCAACAACAATGCAATAAATCTTTATATAGTTAGTTATTTTTTAGCTTTGTGTACTAAATGTAATAATAATGTATTACTATAATAATGAATCATTGTATGTGTTTTTATTGATCTTGTACAGTTGTGCAGCAGTACCCGGAGAGCTGTGATTGCATTAAGACGGAGGTGGAATGTGTTGACGTGAACCTGCATGTTGTACCTGTCCTCTCCTCCAATGTGACTTGGTTGTAAGTACATGGAGCTGGGATCCATCTGCTGGGTTTTACTCCTCTGCTCCCACGAGAGGTTATTATTCTGTGGGAGTACAAATTTAACATCAGTGAGACATAGAGCTTCATCACTGAGCCATGAAGATTAACGAGATAAAACGCTTCTTTGCACTGAACATTTACCAGACATAAGAAAAATTATGCACGCTGCTTGAAAGGTTGGATTTTATTTAGTTTGGTGGTTTTGGTTATGTTTAGATTATTCTGCATGAGATATATTCTTGATTCGTTTTGATCTGGACTTTGAAGATCATTTGAGATAAACAGTGCAGAACAGGTATCTATTGATAATTTATGATTTTTGGAATAAGGATTGTGGAGATTCTTTTGGATTCTGGGGATGTTGTTGGAAAATAAAGGAATGTTAGATCATTCATATCAGTGGTTTCTAATTTGTATCCAGGAAAACCACATTCTTTCATCCTTGTGGTATGAAAAGACTCCTTAAAGAGACCATTCACCCCAAAAATTACAATCCTGTTCATCATTTACTCTTGAACGACGCACATACTCTTCAAAACCTGTGCGATTTTTCTTTTTCTCTGGAACTCCAAAGGAGATATTTTTCTTTCTTTAAATACAAACAGAGTACTGAAGGATTCAAGTGAGTTCATAAAATCAAAGTAGTCCATGAATCTGAGTCTGGAACGAGTTGTAGAGATGAGGATTTTGGAGGAACTAATGATTTATATATTGGTCTGTTTCTCACACAAATTTATCATATGGCTTTAGCTAATTCAAATGATTTTGAACAACATTATTAAAGTAAAAGACGACAGGACTTTCCTTTCTCGGTTGAACTACGCCTGCAATGCTGTGTTGTTTGTAATTTGATGCTTTATAACTTACAGGTCTCTGAAGAACAATAGGATTAGGAATTTGGATGATTACATCTTCTCCAAATACACACATCTGCAGAGGCTGTGAGTATCACTTAATTAAGTGTAAAAGTGCACATCATAATCAGAATCAGCCATGGATGACAAGTCAGATAACTGGTTCATATTTTACAGAAAGGCTTCAGTGTTTACTGGTATCTGTTGAAAGAAGGGAAAAGAAAAGAAACATTTGCATTCCTATTGAGTTAACATCATCTATACTATAAATTTAAGACTGTTGGGCCATTGTATTTGCCTAAAGTCTTCGGCCAATGTTTTTTGAGTCATTCAAAAAGTTTTCCACTTGCCGTGTGTCGCCAGTTCTTGCTGACGCCTGAATTTATGGAGGCTGTGAAATTTCCAGTATCTGATGAACCAAAATATCTCAGCTCTGAGAACTTTACGTTATATCTTGAAACCCTGGTTGTCTGAGGGAGACGAGTGCAATATCTCACCCAACTGCTGGCCACCATGCAACCTTTTATAATAAGACTTTTAGGCCACTGGACAGTACAGCCTCCTGTCTACACAATCTACTGCTCAGACCTTCATTCATAATTCAGTTTGTTCTGAATTGAGCGGATGAACAATATTTTATACTCTAAAAATAAGTTTTACTTTCTTATTTTTCTTAAATATTTTTTCTGGAAAGCAAGACAAAACTGAAGTCATCAAAAAAATCATCTAAAAATGAGCGCTTCACACACTTTCTATTTCATAATGTTTGATCTGTTTTGTTTTATGTCTGTGCGGTTAATAATTTTCTCATCCAGATTTTTTTTTTTTCCACCTCAGATGAAAAAGTGTTCTCCATATCAGGAAAAATGTTGAAAAGGACAAACATTTTAAAATGAAATTCCGTGGGTCAGAGGTTGAACACCTTCGTTATGCTTTCAGTTTAAATATTAATTGATTCATGGGTATCCATATCTTGACTGTAAAGGCACTAACAAGTTTGCATAATTGATTCTCCTGCATACTTTTCAAATGAATGTCATTTGGTGAGTCGAGCTGATTTAGTCCTACTGCTTGCTGTTGATTGGCTATAGTGAACATGCACTATTTCATCTTGTATTTGAGTTCTTTATGATTTAACATGCACACCAAGAGAATTATGCATTTGTTATACTCATATAAGATCATATGCACAGTGTGAGATATGCACCAATTGATGTGGAAGTTTTCACTGTATTTTTGATTGATATGAGTGATTAGATGATGAGATGTTTGTGTGTTTCGTAATTGTGGGTTAGGCCTCTGATTCATTGTGCAGAAATAAAGAGATGAGACACCACTGGCTAGACAACACCTAGAGATGACAACAGACTTTATATCCACCCTATCTAATAGTTGAAATGGGCCTGCACAGGTTGTCTACCGAATATATAGCTTCATTGATTGGCACACAGATGTCCCATACAGAGATCTGTGATGTCAAGTGAGTGAAAATGAACTGAGTGAGATTTGAGTACCATCTCAGTGAGACAGGAAAATAAGTCATTTTTTTTAACTCAGGACGAAGGACACAGTTAATTTATGGCTCAGTCTATCAACTGAGAATCTTTTCTTTGGTAGTGTTGTGATGAAATATTTTGTTTTGCCACATCGTGAAGCACAAAACTCCAAATGCACATTCAGTACTGGGTACAACTCATACTTGATACCCTGTCATAAAGCTCAGTTTATTTTACACATCATAATTTTGAACAATGATGAGAAAAACTTGCAGCGACATGTGGTGATGAGGATAAAATACCCCTAAAGCCACAGACTAATGCATCTTTTTTTACAGCACTATAAAAGGGACAGTAAAGGGCTGTTGGGACCATCTGTGGAATGTTGAGCCAGTCTAAATGACAGATGTCCTCTTTGTTTAGCTTTTTACAGCCGTGTAGGCCTATTTATCTGAATATCTTTGATTTTTCTGGCTTTGATTTTTTTTATTTTTTGCCACTATTAATTAATAGGGATATATAGATCCTAGTTAAATTTAGTATTAACATCTCATTTTGAGTTTTGTGATCCGATCACTTTAACAACATTATGAAGTTGTCAGAAATGTGCAAATTCAAGGGAATTTTAGAGACCTAGTGTCTCAAAATATTTGGTCACTTTTTGTTTATTAATGTTAGAATTAGCAGCAGGAGTAGTCCACGCAAAAATTAAAGTTTGCTGAAAATGCACTCACCCTCAGGCCATCGGAGATAGAGAAACAGATTTGTGACCCTGGACCATAAAACCAGTCTTAAGGCCCTGATATACCGATATACCCGATATAAACGAAATCGAGGAACGTCATTTCGAACAAAATCAGGCCGAAACGAAGTTCATTTTGAGTTCGTTTTGGCAGTTCGAAACAGCTCACCAAAGCAAACTTTCTGAGGGAGTTCGTTTCAGCTCCTAAACACCTTTGAGCTACCATTGGTCCTTGGCGATTACACAATCGGTGGGTGTGTTCTGGAGATCCACCTTCTTTGACGAGCGATTAATTTTTTTTTCCTGGTTCGTTTCTCATTCAACAAAGGTCAGGCAGGAGAACAACATCTCCAAGTCACTAGCAACATAAATACACTGCGTCGAGTAACTGAACTGCCACAAATATATCCGCACCTGTACGATCGCTCGCGGAGAGACTTTAAAGGTTTAGAGAAAGCATTTAATTCCTAGAAAGAAATTGCAACAAAGCTTGCGTCGACGACCCGGAGTTATGCAAAAAGCGACGTTGAGAAACATCAGATACAAGTTTTCCAAAGCCATGAAAAGAATGAAATGAAAGAGTAAAGATATAAGGTAGCAAGTACCAAATACATGTTTCAAATAAATGTTACACCATACTGCTGCTGCTTCTGCTCTTTCAATAAGCGAATTTAAAAGGTATACAATAAATTAAATGCCAAAAGAACATATAATAATAAACCTTTGTTTTTATCAAATTATGACAGCATAAAATATAAAAACGCGTAATAATTTCTCCAGTTTAATAAAAGAACTAGATCATTGCATCGTTGTTGTGTTTAGGGCATACGTGTCAGACCTCTGTTGTGTGTGTGTCATGTGTTCCCGCCTCTTGTTTCCATATTTGGTTTGTTTCCTGTCCTTGTTAAGTGTGATTATCAGTTAATTCTTGTCCAGCCGTGTTTGTCTAATTATCGATGATTGTCTTGTGTATTTATAGTCCTGTCTGTTCAGTTTGATTTGGTCTGGTCTGCTCGTTACTCCCCGGTGTTCCTGTCTCTGTCAGCTTTGCCCTGCCTTGCCCTGCCTTGCCTTGTTTGGAGTCATTAAAGACTAATATTTGAGTTTACTCCCTCGTCTCGTGTTCCTCGTTCATCCTTGCTGTGTGCACCGTGACAATACACGTGAGCGTCGCAACATTAATCTACATTAATTTTTACATTAATCTACAGCCCGCCTCCAGCAGCGCGGGGGTGTTGGAATGTTCCAAAACAGTATACCGTCGCTCAGCCTTTTCGAACTTCTTTTTTACCCCCAAACGAAGAACGAAAAGAACTTCGTTTTAATTATGTCGGGGCCTTAGTAGCACATATATTTTTAGCAATAGCCAAAAATGCTTTGTATGGGTCAAAATTATAAATTTTTCTTTTATGCCAAAAATCATTAGGATATTAAGTAAAGATCATGTTCCATGAAGATATTTTGTACATTTCTTACTGTAAATATATCAAAAATTAAGTGATTAGTAATATGCATTACTAAGGACTTCATTTGGACAACTTTAAAGGCAATTTTTGATTTGTAGATTTGTTTTTTGTTTTTTTTGCACCCTCAGATTCTAGATTTTCAAATAGTTGTAACTCGGCCAAATATTGTCCTATCTTAACAAACCATACATTAATGGAAAGCTTATTTATTCAGCTTTCAGAAGATGTATAAATCTCAATTTAAAAAAACTGACCCTTATGACTGGTTTTGTGGTCCAGGGTCACATTTGGAGAAAATTGGCATAACATCACTTGCAGTGAATGGGTGAAAACATCACAATCACAATAATTCACAAGTAACAACTACAGTCTATCAAATAATGTTTTGTGAAGTGAAAAGCTGGGCGTTTGTAATAAACAAATTCATAAGTATGACATTTATAACTTCAAAACGTTGCTCCTATCTAAAATACAAGTCCTCTATCCATAATATTGCTTTCTCCAGTGAAAAAAATCTAATCTGAATCAGAAGAGAAATATGCACAGTTTACAAACAAAAACAACAAAAACGTCTAAAACAGTTCTTAATAAATGTGTTTGTGATTTTGGTGTGTGAGGACAAGAGGGGATGGAATTTTTCAATAGAGGAAGTTTTATTATGGATTATGGCCTTGTTCTTTGTCTCGGCGCAACTGTTTAAAGTTAAAACACCTTAATAATGTGTTTCTTACAAACACAGTGCTTTTACTTTTAGGATTATTGATGTGATGTTTTTATCAGTTGTTTGGACTCTCATTCTGACGGCACCCATTCACTGCAGAGGATCCAGTGATGAGCAAGTGATCATGTGACACAATTTCTCCAAATTTGTTCCAATGAAGAAACAAACTCATCTACATCTTTGATGGCCAGGGGGTGAGTAAATATTTTTTTTTTTTTGGGTGAACTGTTCCTTTAATATGTGTAAATGTTATTGTATTAAATAACACAAACGTTTAAGTGTCCAAATAATTTTGTTTTAACATCATATGCGCACAGTCCTTCCTAGCATGCCTGTGAATGCTTCAGGGCTTCCCATTGCTAAATTTCCCTTCCCCTTGTTGGGAGCATGTGGTGATGGCTGATAATGTTTGCAGATAAAGCTTTAGAGCTCCACTTTTCTCACTGGGTCAATGTGTACCTCCCAGGACCCCCCTGAGTTGAGAGCATGCTTTTGATCTCATTTCACTTGAACTATACATTCTTTTTTAAGCTCTTCTGCACCCAAGTAAAAAAAAAAAGTGGCAGATGAGATTGTCATCCTTCTTGCAAATTAAAGTTATAAGATTTGGAAGAGAGGCCATTTACTGAGTTTTAATTTTGGAGTGTTTACTGCCCAGTCAAACCTATTTATGTGCTTTGAATGTACAATACATTCTGTTTAAAATAAAAAGTCAGTTCAGTCCACTCCAGTAAAAAAACAAAAAAACAGTGCAGTCAAGACTGGAGTAACTTCAGCTGAATTCTTTCAGAAGTCATGAGAATTTCATGGCAACGTTTGATGTCGCTGCATTTTGAGATTCTGAAATTTTCATTCGCCATTCTGGCACAAATCTCTTGTGGGGGCAGGGCTAACGGAGGTGGGTTCTCATTGGCTAGTGAGGTTTTGATTGACAGCTTCTTTACCTGGAAGTGAAGAGGTCAGGGTTGTGTTGTTCACACGTGACTAAGAATCTGTCAACTTCAGATGTGTAAATGAAAACTGCATTTGTCCAGATTGGTGAAAGAAAGGGGAGAAAACAGTTGGCAAAACATGCAGTGTTTTTAAATACGAAGGCAAAAATGTAGTTGCGATTTATTTTTTCCAGTTTCAAAGACATTTTATTCATTTACAGTTTAGATTTTCATTAGTTTCTTGAAGTTGCGTTCAAAATCAATGGCACAAATCTGATTCCATATTTTACCTGTATTTTAAATTATGTATTGCATTTTGTTTTAGGATTACAGGAAATATCTGTAAACTTAATGGATAATGTCCTGGCAGAAAATTACTTTTTTCCATTTTTTTTTCCATTTTTCGACATATTCTTTTCTTACAGCCTACTTAACTGATCAACACTTATAGATACAAAGCAAGATAATAACAATGTGTATCACATAAACAATTATTATTGAACAATTCAACTAGCAACTTAATTCACATGTGTGTGTACTGATAGGCATCTTTCTCCAGCTCTATTCAAGCTGATATGCTACTTGGCTGGCTAGCTGTTTAGAGCCTCTTTATGTGTGATTTAGTGGGAAAAATCTTTTATTTATCATTTGAGTCACTTTTCAAAATTTGCCAAATCAATTTTAAAAATATGTGAATTTGTTGCTTGGTCCAATCGAAAAAAAAGTTGAAGGAAATCTGCTAAATTACTAAGTTGGCAACACTAAATCTCTCACCAGTCATGGCCAGGCTTTTGTGATTTCAAAAAAGACAGCCTTCAGAACGGCAGTTTATAGTGTAAAATATATAAGCCGTTTGATGGGGAATATAAAAAAAAAATGGAGTGGGTGGATTTTTACCGTTATACACACTGCTAACACAATCATGTTCAAATAGCATGTAAAAGTGAATTTTGCATGAGAGGTCCCCTTAAAAAAATCTTCTTGCAATTTCAGTAAAGTTTCTAGCTCATGCCAGCCCCACCAATAGCCTCACAGGCACTAGTCCTGCATTTAAATCATTATATTGCTGAACAGGAGCATGCCAGGGCATTTTCCAGGATTTCCAGGTTCTGGGACAAAGTCCAAAACATCAGTGGCTTGTTGGAGGTCTGGGGGGTATCCTCCTCTGAGAGATTCAAATTTGATATCTGCAAAAATTATTTTTCAAGTATTTTCAAGATTACCCAGATCACCTAAGATGAAGTTCTGTATTAATGAAGTAAATTAACATGTGGGTATGACGCCAGTGCTTGTTCATGCCTCTATTTTCTCCCTCTTTTCTCTCACTGTATGGTCCATATCTGGAAGTAAATAGGTAGAGGTACAAGTAAACATTGCTTGTTTCCTGTCTCACACATGTACATAATTATTATTAGTAGCATTAATTAATGTTCTAAGATGAACATATCTAATATGACTGTATTTTAATCATTGAGAGCCTGGTGAAAGGAAAATGATGTCTGTATGATGACAGGTAAACAATATAATAGTCTTAGTCCACCCACTGTCGTAACATTGTAAATGAGGCTTATAAAAATGAGGAATCTATTGACATAAAATGTATTTATTAGGTTAAAAAAAACATTAAGACATTACAGTGAACAGCATGATAAGTGTACAGTATTATGATGAATTGTACAAACACAAAGTTTTGGATTTGACTCTGTTCCAGAATGGTTATTTAGCATCTGGCTTTGGTTAAAAATTGTACAAAGCAACTTTTTAGATTTTAAACCTGAATATCTGGCCATTTATGGTGTCAGATGTCCAAAAGAGCATCCAAATCACAACTGATTAATAGTATCCATTAATATTTTTAGTGCTTATTTGTTCCAACTTTCTTTTTGAGCAGGTTTCTTCAGAAGAACATAATTCAGATGGTCTCAAGCCATGCCTTCAGTGGACTATTCACTCTAGAAAAACTGTGAGTTCTTCTCTTTTCTTCTCTTTCACTTCAGATCAGCTTTTTGAAAAGATTATAAATATTGACTCTGTTTTGATGTTAATGATCAGTGCAATTTCATTAACTTTTATTAGCGTCTGCTCCTTCATGAAATCAGATTGTGTGGTCATGAGTACATATAAATATAAACAACAGTTCTTTCTGGTCCTCGAATCTGATTGGCTGGTAAGAGTGCGATATTACAGTGATATCAGAACTCCAACAGCCGTTTCACAGTTTGTAGTCATATCACTCCGCTTGCGGTACTTCTTATAGTGAGTGTCATGGCGGACACCCAAATCCAGTATCATTTTATAAATATTACTGTTTTTGTGTCACGGAATGTAGTTTCAAGAGGTTTTCAGGCGAGAATGTACTTGTTTATAGTTCAAATATGCAGTTTGTTAATAAAGATAACGTCTATTTGAAAATTTTGATATTTTCGGACATGTGAGCTCCAGATGGTTAGCGGCCATTCTGCGCTCATGAAGCTGCCCGAGAGCACCTCACCTCGGCCAGATCTTCTGGAATTTACCACTGCCTCTGATGTATCTATAGTGGTTACACTTGAGATATAATTCGTTATGGGTAAATCTAACAGTTGTCTTTGATCTCATTAATCTATTATTTGTTCCAGAGAAGATAGATGGCAAAATCTAATGTTTATGTAAATTCAATGCTGTATACCAGAGCGCTGCCTTTGTACTTTTGACTGAATTGCCCAGCAGCTTTTATGATGGCTGTTGTTGTTGTTTATTAAATATTATTATTCAATAAATAATATTTTACGTAAATAACTGTATTTAATAATTGTGTTTAGTATTGAGAAACGGTGCATGTTGGTGGTGATTTTAGTTACATTGTTCCGCCATTAGGTGGCGACAAGAGACTGTTTTTATGAGTCAGCAGTAAAGACTTTTACATTGAAAACGCTTTAAATGGAAGTTATTTTAGTTTCAACAACAGCTTGACACAGTGAACAAATGCACTGAGCAGCAAAATCAGCCTTAACAGATGAAAGGATATTAACATTACGACAAAGACAACGCTTTCCTCAGCAGATATTCAAACTAATGTTTATTGTGAACACGAGACCGATCTGAAGAATGAATGCTGTATCAGATGCAGGTAATCACACTCGCCCAGTCCATCTCTCTCTCATTATCAAAGACTATAGAATACTCAAGACTTGTCACTCGTATAGTTTTGAATGGGGGAAAATGCTATGCTTAATATGGCTGCTCAATTGCAGGAAGCCCCGCCTTCTGAATGAAAGAGCCAATCGCTAATCGGTAAAGTCAGCACATCACTGCAGCTGCCGTTAGAAGTCCCGGTTGCTATAGAAACAGTAAGCGCTCTGAGACGTGTGCCTAGGACTGCGCATGCGCACTGGCTGATCTAGCCTGAAAAATAACCTTTTTATAATGCTATTTGAGCAAAAGAAACAACATTTATGACACAGTTGTTGTCCGATTTCATTGGTGATTTCAAATATGAAATTTAATCGTAAGCTTAGTGAACAGTTTGGGAGAATTTGATGTTTCCCCATACAAAGTGATAGGAGCTGCACTTGCATGCCCGAGAGGTATTTCAAAGATGGCCGCCGAGTGACATGACTTGTCTTAAAGAGACTTTGCTCATAATACTCTGCATAATACAGCAAGCTTTTAATACAGTAATACAAAAAGCTTTCAATGAAGCAACTCAACGTTCCTTCGTTACTAGTTCTAAAGTGATGTTTTCAAATTAGTAACGGAGGCTTGGGCTCAGCTGTTAAACTGTCAAATTTAGATTTGAATCCGTGGTGAAAGAAAGTAGTTCTGCACAAAAGAGGGCTTTTAACTACAACTTTTGTCTCAATAAACTCCTAATTAGCTGCTTATTAATAGTTATTAAGGTAGTTGTTAAGTTTAGGTATGGGGTTGGGTTAAGGGATAAAATATGGACATAGAGAATAAGGCATTAAAGACACACCGTTATTTTGTTTATGTATTTTGTTGTCTTTTTATCAAAGTTCAGCATTGTTTTGTACTGAAGAATTAAGTAGCAAAAAGGTTTTTAAAAAACTCATCGGATCTATGTGAATCACACAAATGGCTTATTTTGAATTCAAAATGGGAATTTTCAGCGAAAGCTGACTAGGTTTGCGTCCTTGTTAACCATCTTCTTAGTTTCTCTCAAATGTAAATGAAATGCCCATCCATTCACAAACATATCCTAACCTTTTTTTTTTTTTTTTGGAGCAATAGAGAATTAGCTGTTATTATCGTTATTAACTTTGCCCTCAGGCAACAATGTTAAATGTTGAATGACAATGAAAATAATAATAGGGTAAGTTTACCAGTCTCTGTTTGTTCACTTGGACATTGCTGTCCTCATATTAAAGGGTTATTTTAAAAATGAAAATGATCCTGTTATTTACTGACCCACAAAGCCATCCTAGTTGTATATGACTTTCTTCTTTCAGACGAATCCAATTGGAGTTATATTAAAAATTGTCCTGGCTCTTCTAAGCTCGATTTACTACAGGAGGCCTTTATTCATCCCCCGGAGCCGTGTGATGTGCGTTTTTTTATGGATTTGCGCACTTTATTTTATGTGTTTTGGACTGTGTAACAGGAACACCCGCTGACTGCAGTGATAGAGCTTAGAAGAGCCAGGACAATTTTAAATATAACTCCGACTGGATTCATCTGAAAGAAGAAAGTCATATACACCTAGGAAGGCTTGAGGGTGAGTAAAACATGGACTAATTTTCATTTTTGGGTGAACTAACCCTTTAATGCATTGTTTTTCTTTTCCCCTTTGCCTTTTATTTTCTGTGCCCCATAACGTTCCTCTTCTCTATTCAGTTTGGTCATGTGACTCTGTCTGGTTTGTGACAGTAAAGTGTCGGAGGCTGAGCGGTTGATATGTACTCAGTTTATAATAAATACATTTTTGAACTCATTAAAACTCATTATTTTTAACAGCTAAGTTTTTGATTGTTTATAACATTTTATTAAAGATGATTTCCACAAAAGGATTTTGGCAAAATGGTGCACTGCATATACAGCGCCCTCCACTAATATTGGCACCCTTGGTAAATCTGAGCAAAGGTGGCTGTGAAAATAAATCTGCATTGTTTATCCTTTTGATCTTTCATTCAAAAAATTCACAAAATTCGAACCTATCATTGAAGTAAAACAATTGAAAATGGGGAGAAAATGTCATGATAAAATAAATGTTTTTCTCCAGTGCATGTTGGCCACCCCTTGAAATTCTAACGAGTAAAATATCGCTGAAGTATATTCCCATTCATATTTACATTTTTTTTTAGCATACCAGGGAGACTAGGAACATGAAATTGTCCAGCTATGACTTCCTGTTCCAAAGGATTATAAATATAAAGAAAACAAAGGCCAAATTCTCTTAATCATCCATCACAAGGAGTAAAACCAAACAATAAATTTCTGATGTGCAGAACAAGATTGTTGAGCTTCACAAAATAGAAAGTTGCTGCAAAACAAATGCTGAAGTATTGAAAATCAACATTTCCACCATCAGGGCAATAATTAAGAGGTTCCAATCAACTAAAGATGTTACAAATCTGCCTGGAAGAGGGCGTGTGTCTATATCGTCCTAATGCTCGGTGAGGAGGAGAGTTTGAGTGGCCAAAGACTCTCCAAGGATCACAGCTGGAGAATTGCAGAGATTAGTTGAGTCTTGGAGTCAGAAAGCCTAAAAATATATATATCAAACAGCCCCTACATCACCACATATTGTTCAGGAGGGTTTCAAGAAAAATTCTCCTCGCTCATGCAAAAACAAAATCCAGATATTCAGTTGTCAGACACGACTGGAACTTCAAATGACACTGGCTTCTATGGTCAGATGAAACTAAAAAGCTTTTTGGCAGCAAACCCACTAGATGGGTTTAGTAGAAACAGGGATAAAACGTACCCCATGCCCACGGTTAAATATACTGCTGGATCTTAAGTGTTGTTGGCCTGTTTTTCTACCGGAGGGCCTGGACTTCTTGTTCAGAAGCACGGCATCATGGATTCTCTCAAAAATCAACAGATATATAATCTAAAGCTGACTGCCTCTGTTAGAAATCTTATAATGGGCTGTGGTTGGATCTTCCATCAGGGTCGCTGAGCACAAAATGAAGCTTTTGCCATGGCCGTCCCAGTCCTCTGACCTGAACCCTATAGAAAATGAGTGAGGTGAACTAAAGAGGAGAATCTGAAGGATCTGGAGAGATTCTGCATGAAGGAATGGTCTCTGATCTCTTATCAGGTGTTCTCCAAACTCTTCAGGCATTACAGGAGAAAACTCAGGGCTGCTATCTTGGGAAAAGGACATTGCAATAATTGGGTGCCAATAATTGTGGCCAATATGAACTAGAGAAAGCATTTATTTCACAATGAGATTTCCCCCCACTTTCAATTGTTTTACTTCAATGATAGGTTAGAATTTTGTGAATTTTTTGAATGAAAGATCAAAAGGATAAACAATGCAGATTTATTTTCACAGCCACCTTTGCTCAGATTTACCAAGGGTGCCAATATTAGCGGAGGGTGCTGTATTGCATACCACATTTTGTGCCACTGATTAAATATTGAACAACATACCACCCTTGCACGAGATTGTGGCATGATCAATGACACTTCTTCTGTTATTGCGTTAGGTGTGGAGCACAATGGCATCTTTTGACTGTAGATCTTTCTGTTTGTGGGGCCAAGTGGGGACCGGCTAATTTTAAGGCGCTTTGAATGAACTCCTTTTGACTAGAATATAGTAATTGTCTTTCCTTTTCAGCAGCTCTGATATTATTTTGATTCCAGAAGTGATGAAGGACAAGCCTAATCCCTAGATGATGAAGATACATGACGTTGTACATCATTAGGGAAAGTCAACTCTGGATGATTAATGACGTCTTACACAGTTTTGTAGGAATTATAATGTTTTACCTTTGCTTTTATGTTCCAATCTATTTTTAGTTCATTTAAAAGCATCTCTGAAGCAGCACGGTGTGAAACAGAAATGAGTTTTACAGTGCTCATCTTAATTTGGATTCCTAATAGGGCAATTCATTCTTATTTCTGTAAATCAATTCTTTGGACAATTTAATACTTAACCTTGACAGTGGACGGAGCTTTTTTTCTGTCAATTTTACGTCTGTGTCCCTAATTAAACATTGTCTTTTGTGCAGGTTTCTCAGCCAAAACCACATAACCTATTTAGGACCAGGTGTATTCAGAGATCTACACAAATTACACTGGCTGTAAGTATGTATTGCATCACATGGCTGCTTCTTAGTCTTTTGCGTCAAATATCAGTCACAAAATAAATGCAGGTACAGTGTTGAGACCATGATCAACTGTAAACCATCAGTTAGCCATTCTTATTTAAAGAAATTTCTGCTAAAAGTCTCATCAAGTTCGTGCATTTTGAAGCATTTATTTCATTTTGTATCAAAAAGTAATAACTACAACAATACAGTAATAGCCATATTTGATGTATCTGTCATTTTTAGTTTTTCACTTTGTCATTTGTAATAATTCATATGTTTATTTTGATGTTTCAAATGTCTATTTTTATTTTATTCAGTATTTCTATTCATATTTCATTTTGTTTACTTTTTTTCCTCATGTAGTTGTTTTGGAGAAGCACTGTCTCCCTTGGTAAATAGATTGTTAATTAAATAAATAGCACTGAACAGTACAGTTTGGCTCTGGAAAGTTCTAAAAATAGAATGTGGTTTTGCAGAAAGTCGCTGAGAATTACATGGGTGGCTTGTTGGTTGCCAAACACAGACAAAGGCTGAACAGGTTTATGCAGTACTAGAACAAGCACTAACTGTCAGAAGATTTGGCAACAAGATATTTCTTTCTATCCTGAAAAAAACAAAACACAATTAAAATCTGACATTCTATCAATGTATTTATGTGCTTAACATTTTGTAAAAGACTCTTCAGTATTATTGTTTATTTTTCTCAGAGTATTGGATCACAATCCACTTAAAAGTGTCACCTGTGATACTTTCATCGGTCTGAGGTCACTGACATTTCTGTAAGTATCTTGCTGTTTTAATATATTTTATGGTCATTCTAATTGTGGCATTTCATTTAATCAGCTTGTCCTTGCGGTTGTCTCTTAGAAGAAAATGACAAGTATTTTATTATAAATTTAATCAAGCTTGTCCCTGTTTCTGATCTGAAAGAAAGAAAGAGTGAATGTTGTCTTGTGAGGTTACAGTTGAGAGTTTTTGTCTTTTTTCCCTACTTTGTGTTAGCCTGTTACTGTGCACTAAATTAGTGCCATTTGAAATGACACATCTGAGTTCAGCAGTACATTTGCTTTCTCTTGTCAGTTACAAGTATTTCCAGGGGAATGTCAACAGAAAGGCGCCTTGTTGTTCAAGTAACAGCTAAAGCAATCTAAGGCTCACTAACTCTGAAACAGCCAGTTTTGTTTTTGCAACAAGACACAACAAATTATCTCTGAGACAACTTTTTGATCTTTTCACCGTAGCACAGAACTGTCTGTACCCACAACACATTTGACATTTTTCAGATTTTAACATGAGAGTTGCCTGAAGGCCATTGTGCTGCCATTTTTACAAGTAGTAGGAAATTCATTATCTTAGTCCCTCATCAGAATGTCTTGAATAATGCTGGAAATATCCTCTGGCTTCCAGTTCCACTGCTCTGCCAGAAATGACTAAATTAAATGTATTCCCATCACAACTCTTTTTATTAATTTCCCCCCTCTCCGCACTGTTTTTATTTATATTGTATTCTTTCCCTTTTTTCTCCTCCTTTATACTCTCTTATCATGTTCTCTTCTGATAAATGTAACTTTTTATGTGTTCTACAGGCTCAAAACCTATTTTCTGTGGGGCTATAGACATTTAAAAAACAACAACAGCAAAAATCCAGTGACTTTATTAAATTTTTATGTTTTTTTAGCCACTGCATGCCACTACATGCACAAACTTAGATTGCGGGGGTCTGTATTTACAGAAAACCATTCTTTGAGACCAATGATGCATTCATATTGGTGTAACACTATGCACTCTGTACTGGACTGGAGTACTAAATAGACAGTGTAAAACAGAATAAGGTAGCTGTCACGTTTTTGTCTTGTTTTACCCTGAGTTCTTCCTGTTCTTCCTAATTTGGCCATGTTCCTTTTCTTGTGTTCATTAATTATCCGTGATTACTCCTCACCTGTTTCTGTTCTCCCTGATTGCGTTTCATGTGTTTATAAGCCCTGTGTTTTCCTCAGTTCCCTTGTCTTGCGTTAACGTTATGTTGTGGTAGATGTCTCCTCCATTTTCCTGTATGTTGCTCTTGGATTTATAATTAAAAGACTTTATTTTGAATATTCCTTTCATCGTGTGCCTCGTTTTGACCACAGCCTGACAGTAGCACACATAAAAATAAATATGTGAACTGAAAACTTTTTTTTTTTTTTTTTTGGTGATTTATTGTTAAATCGATACTGCTTTGTAAATTAGTTGTGCATATGTCCACTGAATAACAAGCTCTCCATTAGTCTTGCATTTATGAGTACAGAAAAATCTGTTCTCTAAATTTGCATAAGATGAATTATGTATTGCTTGTGTTTAAGGTTAATGTCTTATTTCCTGGCGTTTCTGACTGAATGAATGACATCCTTTCATTTTTTTTAAATGTATTATTTAGTTGACAATTAAGAACTCACTTTACAAGAACCAATTTAAAACACAATTTCCAGATTATTGTGCTTGTAAAACAGAGGACACCTAATAGCACACAGCTAGTCTGGCAGAAAGTCTTGATTGTTTTTCCTCTGAAACTGATTCAGTCATATGTGGAAGTGTTGCACGGGGGTTGTTACATTTCCGCAATAAAGACCTTCTCACTGTGACAGTCTACACATCAAGACTGTGTTGCCATTTTACATTTTAAATGGTTGATTTTAATTTTTGATTCATTTCAGATCAATGGTAAACACGTCCCTGATGTGGCTGCCCGATTCGAGTTTCTGTCAGCATATGCCCTTGCTCAGCTGGCTGTGAGTATCTCCTATTATCGACCCATTTTTCACCTCATACACAAAGTGGAGAATAAAATCATCAACACCTTTCCTAATATGAACAACAGTATACAAACAGTAGATCATCAGTATGAGTATGTGTTTCTGTGAAAATTCAGTAGTGGAGAGTGGTTTACGCTGTGCCAGTAGTTATCAGTTGTGCATGGGCCTTTTCGAAATATATGATTACATGTCAAAAGAATATTTTTCCATTTAATTCAAAATTATGTATTTTGAGATTTATGTTATGGCAGCGACTATTTGCTATAGATGCTATTTACACTAAGTGCAAATAGCGATAGTGTCACGTGTATGCTCTGTTAGTTTTGAGTTTGTTTTCATTGTGTTTTCTGTTCTGCCTGCCCTGACCTAGTTTTCCTTAGTTCCTTGATTATCATTTGTGTCACCTGTTCCTAGTTAATTTACTCATTAGTCCCTCGTTTGGTTAGTATTTATGGAGCTGGCCTGACGCTGCTCTTGGTGCGTGCTTTCAGCTGGGGCTGGACGGCAAGATGATCCGCTGTGAACTTCCTGTATATGATTTTCCCCTGATTGAGCTGATTAATCTTCTTTATTTAAATGGATCAAATTATGAAGTTGAAGAAATAAAGGGAATGTTTCAGTCTCGTCGTCCAGTTCCCTCTGAGGCACGCCGCGTTTCGCCAGCTCACCCCACACCAGGAACCCCCACAGATCGCACCGGAACCACATATCGCACAGGAACGGCTTGGACCGCCTGCCTAGCCCTAATTACCCCGTATCCTCCTAAGCTCCACCATAGTCCTCAGCCCAGAACCGCCGTCCACAGTGAAGTCAAACCCGCCATCCACAGCTCTCTTCAAGCCCCAACAACCCCCCACATATCGCACCAACGGCTTGGACCGCCTGCCCAGCCCTAATTACCCCCGTATCCTCCTAAGCTCCACCATAGTGCTCAGCCCAGAACCACCGTCCACGGAGAAGTCAAGCCCGCCGTCCGTGGCGAAGTCAAACCCGCTGTCCACGGCTCTCTCAAGCCCGCCGTCCGCAGCTCTCTCTGCCTCTCCGCAGACTCAGAAGAGGAGAATACGGAGGAAGAGAGTGTCAGCTCCAGCCCCAGAGCTCGCTTCAGTGTCAGCTCCAGCATGCAACTCTGAGCTCCTGGATATGGCTTTACCCCCAGGGTTTTCTACGCCTGTCCTCACCCCAGAGTCCGCTCAAAGGAGCTCCCTTTTGGCTTCCTCGTCTTTGCTGGTCGCATCCAGCCCTCCATCGTCTCCTGAGTCTCCTACGTCTCTGCTGGTCCCAGCCAGCTCCGCTCCTCCAAAGCGCCCTCAAGCGCCCAACAAGGCAGGATATTTGCACTTAGTGTAAATAGACACTCCGTTATGTTATTTGAGGTACACACTAAAATATAAATAATTTTGTAGAACGATAAGGCTCAAAGATGTTTTGGATCTAACATCACAGTTGAGTTGGTTAAAATGGCTTTTAGATAACCATTCACTGTCGTGGATCGCATAAGAGGGTGAATTTATTTCTGGCACACATGCAACATGTTAAAGGCTCATTAGAGAAAATAAAAAATCTCTGCTGGGTTTGCAATTGTATAAGGCATCACAGTAAGCCTACCTGTAATTAAATCGATATAATTCACTGAATTTTCTTGACACAACTTGCTAAACTTCCAGTGTTTGTGCATACTTTAATAGTGTTAAAGCTTTTAGTGTTAAATAGTGCTAAAGTCCATAGCCTTTATTTTGGAAAGATTTGGTACTCTGGGAAGGGTTTTTTTTTTTTTTTTTTTTTTGCTAAAAGCTGTGTAAGTGTCTGTAGATCTGTGTATGCATGTTTATTCCTGCCTGACCATTAGTATATTAGTCATCAGGCTCTTTGGTTTATTTGAATAGGTCATTCTGAAGTTAACAAACAGAGAGAGTCTGTAACACTTAACCGATGGTCTCTGAACTCCAGGCAAATGATACCTCATCATAATCCTCTCTAGTGTTTTATTATGAGGTGGGTTTGAATTTACAAAATCTTACTCGGTATAAATCATATCAGCACATTAGCGAATTTCCACAGCTGTCCAAATAAAACCACTTAATATAGCTTAGGCTGCTGTCAGTGGTTACTTTGCTTAGATGAACCATGCAGAGAAGACCACACTCTCAAAAGCTTTAAAGATGTGTTCGCTCAAGTTTTATAGTCAATGATTACCTTAAAGCCTGATTGTTCTTAGACAGGACACCCACGGACTGCCCCCCAGGCCAAATTACTGACCGTCTGATGCATACTGCACACAAAACTGGAAAGCATTTTCTCTGTCTGGCAAGCTTTAATCTGATTGGAAGATTTTAAGCAGCTTCCTGGAGTAAGGGCACACAGGGTTTATTATCAGTCTAGTTGGAAACAAAGTCATGTTTACGAGGTACCGGGTGATACAACGAGTGCTTTTGTGGATGAAATAATATCTAGAGCTGCCAGTTTTTCAGGTTAGTGAGAACAAAACAAACTGTTTTCTTTTTTAACATGTCAGTCAAACACTCGTTTATAGCACACTTATAGGCCAGCTGCTTGTGCTATTTAGTAAAAGGTCTGAATACAACTCCACTGACTGTCACAAATCTTGAGTTAACAATAAAAACTCCTCTCAAAGTGCCTGTATCTTTGCCAGATGTGTCATTTGTGAATTTTTGGGCGTCTCTCCCTTCATAATGAGCACTTAGGACTCATTTTCAGCTTTTCTGAGGACAGTTCACTCTGGTAATTAGTCAGTGCAGAAAGAGACTGACAATGGACATCATTACGTTTACACTGTGATTTCTGACGTTACCTATGCAAGCAGCTCAATCATGCTGCAATACTCTCACCACTGAATGACAATTTGCCATCTGCTAGGCCAGCATGACAGTTCTGAGAGAAAAGCTATCAGCGGTACTATCAAAGTCAGGCACCTCCTCTTGACGAGGTGCTCGCTGAATGAACAATTTTGGTCTGGGCCTTCATGAGGCAAGCTGATTATTCATGTCAAGCACCTGTGGCTCTTGATCAAATTTTTGTTGTTGTTGTTGTTGCAGGCAGAGCAGTGGGATGAGTTTTCCCAGTCGTCAGTGTTCACGTCATCTTCCTCTCATGTCCTGAAGTGAGGATTTATACGAATTTTTAATTTACAGCTGTTTTTTTTTCTTTTCTTTTCCTTGGCTTGTCTTTCCTCACAGGGACTTTGCTGAGAACCACATTGAGTCGCTGAATTATTCCACTATGAAGACTTGCACCGAGCTCACAGTGCTGTAAGTGTTTTCACTTGCATTTACCCTCAGCCACAATCCACTGTAATGTCTTATTAATTTGTTTCATTGTTTTACATGATGGCTATACATATGTTGATGCCAGCATCACAATTTATAATGGCAAAATGGCAGTGAGTTTGATTTAATAGTCAGTTTAATTGAATGTGGTACAGATGTCCGTTTTAGTTTACGATCTCGGTTTTGGATCTCAAACATGTTTTTTTTTTTTTTTTTTTATCCTCGGCTTATTATCTCTAGAAGGAAATGCTTTTTCTTGGTTTGTCATCAGCATGTGAATGTCAGTGGTTACAGTTAACAACAGAGCCCAAACTTAAATTGAATTACTATTTATTTTTAAATATCATAATCCAATAATACAAACATGTAAATTGCACACTGCAGTTTTTAAATTAACTTCTAAATGGACTACTTGCACTGAGTCTTGTGACGCACTTCTGTTTTGAAATAATACTGCCCAGTTATTTCCGGTTATGTATATTTTCAATGTGCTGTAATCATCTAGTTGAAAATCCGAACATTTCAGAGACAGGAAAGGAGGTATTCTGATGATTACTGTGTACAGAATTTTCCAAACTCGACAGAACTTTAAGTTTTAATCCAACATAAGCCGATCTGAGAAAGCGGTGGCTGGTAAACATACATGATTGTTTCACCTCCGGGGATCAGTGCAATAAACTAGTAATTGTGATGCTGAAGTGTGTGTGGGATCTGATGAATAAAATCAGAATGAACGTTTATTTATCTGTATTAAATATGTTAGTCACTATTCTGTATCATTTTTCATTCACAATCATTTTACTGTATGCAGTGCCAAAATATGAATAGCCTATTCAAAGTAGTCGCACGTCAACGCCTTACTACACTGGAATGAAGTGCACCGACGCACAAGCAATACTGCTAAGAAAATTGACCGTGGTTTTGCTACAAATAAAACAAAACCGGTTTGCCCCGCCACTCACTTGAAGATGAATTGATGGATGTTCAGGCAAGAGGAAACAGCCATACTGAGCAGCAGTCATCTTCAGTTGCAGAAATGTGGCAAAACATCCCTGGAGGGAACCTCAGATTAAGTTTGAAAATGTTTTCCATATCTCAAATTCAGAATACTTTTGCGAACGCACATTTTCTGCAGTGTTGCACATTAAGTTATGCTTCCATGTGCGTCTTACAGACTGGTTTGCACTGATGATAATAAAAGATAAAGTAATGTAATAGAATAATGTAATACTGTGTGTATAATAATGTAATAATCTATAATAATATAACACACTCCCTTAAGTCTCCAACTTAAATCCCTTAATGGATTGTAATACTGTTGCTTGTAATGTGACATATTTATTTATTTATTTATTTATTTATTTATTGGTTTGTTCCAGTCCTCCATTCTGATTGGTTAGCAGCTGTGTATTATTCACGATAAAGCACAGCTATGACCGCTTCACCCAACAATTCTGGGTATCACTGCACAACACCCTTAGCAACCACCCTTAGTAACATCAACAATCAATAATATAGTGTCAAAACTGTTCCATGTGTTATGTATTTCAGCAAAATGAACTGTTTGTTGTTTATTTAATGAAGTATGAGTGACCCCTGCTGGTGTTGTGTTGCCTCATACATCTTTAATTTTGAGACCATCAAAGAAACTGTTCTCCTGCGGGGGAAACGTTGACATGTGCGTGTCTATGTGGAAGCCCACAGTTTCCGAAGTATATTGTATTTGTTAGTTTTCTGTTTCAGGGATGATTCTGTGTTTGCATATGTCTATCGGTTTACACTGTAATGACAGTTGCAAACCCGCACTGTGCTGCGAATCGGTCTGTTTTAAACTAAAAGACAGAAAATAGACGTTTTTGTGTTTGGACTGGGCCTAAGATGTTGAATTTTTATGAAGAATATGTCAAAGTTTCCAGTTTTACATAAAAGAAAGGTGAGAGTACGCACATCCAAAAAAATCTTAACAAGGTGCAAGACCAAAAAACATCATCAAAAAAGTGGAAAAGAGGTCTGCACACTGCCAATTCCCTCCATTCAAAAACTAAAAAGAACAACGCCTCGGCCCAAAGACCCTTGTCAGGCAACCTGGGAATTGGCAGTGTGCAGACCTCTTTTCCACTTTTTCGATAAAGTTTCCAGTTTTGACATAAAATGTTGGCTGTTTTCTCATCAGGCTTCCATCAGCCAGCCCTTTTTGAGATAATTCTGAATGATTTCTTTTGATTTTATATTCTCCTTCTCGTTTTGCTTTGGTCAAATGTATGAAGTTGGTGACACTTTAGAATAGGAAACACACATTCACTATTATTCACTATTAACTAAGAGTTTTCCCTGAACAAATTCCTAATTTGCTGCTTACTAATAGCTAGTACAGTAGTTGTTAAGTTTAAGTAAGGGGTAGGAAATATGGTCATGCAGCACAAGGCATTAATATGTGATTTAGAAGTACTGATAAACAGCCAGTATGCTAGTAATGTGCATGCTAATAAGCAACTATTAGTAACAGTGAGTATTGGTCCCTAAAATGAAGCGTTACCATGAAGTTTGATGCAACTGATATTACTCAAAGAAAAGCTATAGTGCTGCACTGCTTTTTGGTTGATTACAGTTTGAGAATAAAAATAGGGGAATCTAATCTTCTCAGAGCATCTGTGAATTTTACTCCTTTGCAGCCATAGTCCTGAGTTCCTCCTAAAACTGTTGAAGATAAAAGCAGAATGTCTCCTAGAAACGGAGTGAAGAAGATTCTGTCAGTGTTATGCGGACAAACCGACGTCTCTGATGCCGACAACAATACTCCTTCCAGACGTTTCTCAAGGCTCTATTAGTTTATTTAGACGTGCCATTCTCTATTGTAATAGATGTGGGGAAGTGTCAGACATATCTTAAATGAGACTTTCATGGTGAGATGGGCATCTCTGCAAATAGGGTCAGCTTGCCCTTGCTGGAATAAGTTGGAAAATGCAGCAGAGAGCAGTAAGATTTCATTATCATCTGGTTGTTTCACAGGCCAGTGGCTTTCCACAACAATTAAAATGGTGTAGTTTAGTCTCATTGGAAAGTAACATCAGTAAGTTTGTTCTCTCAATTTTATGCCCAGATCCCTGCATGACAATAAAATCAAGATCCTTCCAGAAAACACCTTTCATTCTCTTGGATCTTTGGTTGAACTGTGAGTACCGCAGCACGTAATCTGGAAAGGATGTGAAATCTTGTGATATTGTGAAGTGGTAGCTTTGTTTAAATGTTATGCACTAACATAATAATTGAGATCTCTTTCTTCGGATTTCACTTATCTAACTGATGTATTTGTTTTTCTTTCTTAATATTTTTTTAGAGATTTGTCTTGGAACAGAATTGCCGATCTTCCTAAAAACACTCTCAGGAGTTTACAATATCTGCAGAAACTGTGAGTCATGCACATATCATTCACATCGTTTATTTCAAAAGTGTTGAATTGGTCAGTGCACGCAATGCAATAAACAGCCCCACAATACTACGAAATACCGTTTTTTTAAAGGGATATTTCACCCCAAAAGGAAAAATTCTGTCATTTTATTCACCCTCATGTCCTTCCAAAGCCTGTGTGCTGTTATTTCTTCCATGGAACAAACAAGTCTACATTTGAGAACTGTCAATCTCCCAAAAAAAGCACAGTAAAAGTGTTGTACTTAGAGCGTAACCAAAGCTCATTTATAGCCTACATCTGCATTTAGATCAATATGGTGTGTTGACATTATTGATGGCAAAAAATTGATGGTCTTCAGAAAACTTTGAGTCTAGATATGAGTGTTTTGTGTCCTTTTTGTACCTTTAAAAAACAGTTTAAAGAAAAACAGATTTGGAATTTGATCAGGAAGTAATTAGAATTAACATTTTTGGCTGACATATTCCATTTTAATGTTTGCAGCAACATATCCCATAATCCCTCACTCCATATTCATGCCAGCCACTTCGATCACCTAGTCCGACTTCAGTCTCTGTAAGTATCAGCACAGCATGATCTGCTTTTCAAAAGAATGTCTTTTAAGACCCTATTAGTAGGTGTTACATGAAATACAACATTCATGTGTTTAACAGAAGTTTGGAGGGCATTGAAATTCCTGATATAAGCACCAAGATCTTTCTTCCAATGAGGAACTTGTCCCACATGTACGTCCATCTCATTATGTGGTCTGCCTATTAATCTGCATAAGCAGGATGCTCAGCTTGTAATGTGTTATTTGTGCATTTCTGTCTTTTTTTATAGATATTTTAAGGATTTTCAGTACTGTTCCTATGCCCCACATGTTCGGAAATGTAAACCTAATACAGATGGCATTTCATCAGTGGAAGACCTGTTAGCCAGCCGTGTTCTGCGGGTGTCCGTCTGGGTTATGGCCTTCATCACCTGCTTTGGAAATCTCTTTGTTATCGGAATGCGCTCCTTCATTAGAGCAGAGAACAACCTGCATGCAGCCTGCATCAAAGTCCTGTGTTGTAAGTACAGCTGAAACTATTGTTCATTTTGATTAATAAATACATTGAATGCAAATATGGTTTATAATAGTAAAAACAAGAAGAAGATGACTACTTCGAATGACGCCAGCCTCAGATGGGCATAAAAAATTGTCAGATACTAACCTTGTATTGTAATCATCTAACATATTCATTATATCTACTTAACTGATTATATGTTGCAAACTAGCCACATAACCTGTAATACCTTATAATTAGTTATTACTGAGTTATAACTTAACTATATTTAACTATCTAATATATGGATTATTATTATTATTGTTATTATTTGTAAATTGTTGCAACACACACACACATGCATCTGTCTGTAACTGTATCATAAAGGTCCACATGGCCAGACTTGAAATAACTCCAAAAAAGTTTGGCTAGACATTCTGCAATAGCAAAAAAGAAAGAAAGAAAAAATACCTGGAGAGAAACTATGCCCAGATATGCAGCCTTCATGAATGGGGAAAAGCCAAGAGTAACAATAGGTAAAGGAATTTATCTGAATAATGGAAGCTGATAGTTAAGCCTATTATGATATGGTTTGCTTTTGTGTCTGTGTATTTGCTTGTGCATGCTTGATTGTTTGTTCCTCAGCTTTTATGCATGCATCTGTAATCCTATTAAGAAAGTGACAGTTCATAAGCTAGTTCATTTGAATGTTATGTGCATTTTTGAACTTATTTAAATGATAAAGTTACAGACTGTTCCACACTCTGATCACCTCCTGATGTACTGAACAATAAGCACATCTACTAATACTTCAGTAAATCTGTGGCAGATGTAGTTTTTCCAAATATCAAAATGAGGACACGGATAGGTTTTTGGGGTTATTTTTTTGATACTACATTTTTATCATTTGTATACTATTATTAATTAATCTTTTTAATTTTTTTTTAAATCAATGTAAGAATTCTGACGTAATGTTAGCTGAAGATGGTTTTAATTTATATAGGTATTACAGCATATTTTATACACTGTGAATGATTAAGTTTTATTTGCATACATTTAATTATATTAATTATATTTATAAAAAAGAAAATAAAAACACTTGACCCTCTATTACTTGCACTCTCTATTCTATTTCTAGTCTAAATTCTTGTTTTCTTTTTATTTTTTTTATAAATAATGATCCTCTAACACTAGCATTCTCTATTCTTTTGACCCTCTAACACTTTTTTCTATTCTATCCTCTTTTTATTTATTATATAAAAAACCTTGCGTACTGCATTAAGCTAACTGAGACTTGTCACAGCACTTACATGTTATTGCTCTCTTGTTGTCACGTTACGCAGGAGCAAGGGAACGAGGAGACGAGGAGTAGTTCAGAACAATATATTTTAATGATACAATCCACAGGGCTTCAAACGAAGGAACAGAAGGAAGACATTTAACTAGGAACATGGAAGACATATAACAGCGGACGTTAGACACAGGGAAACACAGGGCTTAAGTAATCGGGAGAAAGTGATGAAATTAATCAAACACATCTGAAACCAAGGAACAATCAAACACAAGGGAGAAACTAGGTCATGGGGAAGGCATATGGGGAGAAAAACACAAGACACAGGAACACATGACTGACATTTACTCCCCCCTCCCGGAAGGCGCGTCCCGCGCCTTAACAACATCCAACGGGGAGGGGGGGTGGGCGCTCTGGAGGCCCCTCAGGACAGGCTTCCCCGGGACGGCCATTCCGGGACCCATGGCAGAACGGGCAGTACAGGCCACCATGGCGGATCAGGCTGACCAGGGGACCATGGCAGAGCAGGGGACTCAGGGGGCCATGGTGGGACAGGCAGTCCAGAGGGCCGGGGTGGCACAGGGAGCTCGGGAGGCCATGGCGGAACAGGCAGTCCAGGGGGCCATGGCCGAACAGGGAGCTTGGGGCGACATGGCAGCATAGGAAGTCTCGGGAGCCATGGCGGGCCAGCCTCCGTGGCCTTGGCCTCGACCCTCGGGCCGGCCCCTACGGCCAGAACCCTATAGTCCCCCAAAAAAAATTCCTTGGGGGAAATTAGGGGTCTACCAGCACTGGAGCGCGCTCTGGGGCTGGAGCTGGCACTGGAGCGGACTCAGGGGCTGGAGCCGACACTGGAGTGGATTCAGAGGCGAGGATGAGGGCTGCGAACAGTCTTTTTCTCCTTATCCTCCTCTTTTGGTTAGGGGTGAATAGGGCAGCCGGCGGGCTTGACTGGGGAACGGCCGGCAGGCTTGACAGCGGGCTGGTTCTGGATCAGGGCCGGACACTCTGGGAGGTCTACGGGGCGATAGTAATTGGCCCCGATCCAAAACAGAGAGTTGAGAGTTGCGTTGTCTTAATGCTGTACTCACGGTGAGCCCTAGGAGGGCTAGGGCGGAGAAGCGAGCAGCGACTTCCATGCCGCGGGGGGTAGGGGGTGGGGAACGGAAAACAAAAAACTTTCCAAACTGGGAAAAAAAACAACAAGGAGAAGGGGCGCCGCTTACTGTTTGTTGGTCCGCTGTTCTATCACATTACACAGGAGCAAGGGAATGAGGAAACGAGGAGTAGTTCAGAACACAATATATTTTAATGATACAATCCACAGGGCTTCAAACGATGGAACACAAGGAAGACATTTAACTAGGAACATGGAAGACATATAACAGCGGACGCTAGACACAGAAAAACACAGGGTTTAAGTAATCGGGAGAAAACGAGGAAATTAATCAAACACATCTGAAACCAAGGAACAATCAAACACAAGGGAGAAACTAGATCATGGGGAAGGCACATGGGGAGAAAACACAAGACACAGGAACGCAGGACTGACACTTGTTGATTTTGATTGCTTCTGTTGTTCTCATTTGTAAGTCTCTTTGGATAAAAGCGTCTACTAAATGACTAAATGTAAATATATTAATATAAACTTTAATTTATGTATTTGATTATCATAAATTATTTACATAGAATTCATTAAATTAAAAAGTGTATATGTGTGTAGGAGTGCAATTAATTAGATTTTATATTCATTTGATTTTGTAATTTTTTATTATACATATTATTGATTTACTGAATATGATTAAATTGTAAGCGTGCAGACAAAATAATGAAATGATTGTCCTGTTGAGCTGCATGAAACTACTAAGATGTGTCAGATGAAGGTCATATGTGATGGTCATTAGCTGGTGTCACATTCACAGTTCCCAGTCTCTGTCTGTGTTTGTTCTGTTAATCTCAGCTACAGCAGTGTGTTCAGTAGGAACAGGAGCTTGTCCTTTACCTTTGACTGTTTTCCGGCATGAATAGTCTCCCTGTGCTCACCTTTGCTAAGCTGTCAGAATCAAAGCTCGCCTGCTACCACAGATGGCTGTACCATTCTCTGGCTCTGATTCATGATGTACTCTTTCAAACTGTAATGAACAAGGATGCGTTCATATATTATTCACATTAAACATTTTCTCCTTTCTCATAAGCTTTTGGAATTGTGACAGCTGCAGTTTTCCTAAATTTACTGTCTGACTTGTGGGTGAAACAGAAAATGAGCAATTGCCAAATATTTCACACCTCAGAATAGAAAGGCCTAAAAAAAACTGGCAAGGAACTTCACGCCACTTCTGGTCACACTGTGAGTTTGTTTTTGTATTGGTAATGAGGAACAGAATTTGTGCTGTCAAGATTAATATGTATTGCACAAATTTACACAGCAGGGGCTAGTCACTACTGTTTTAAGTCAGTTTAATTAGTCTGTGACTAGTGAGTATATCAAAAACCAACATGTAGTGACCTGATGATAGCAGACGTAGTAATGTCACATTCAGTACAGATGCTGACTTTCATTGTAAAGTTATGAAATGAGGATTTATGAACTTGGATGAGGAACAAACCATGTCATCTTGCTGTGGCTGGCACATATTTAAACAGATTTCACGTTACGTTTATGTGCAGAAGTCTACAGTTTTTTTTTGTTTGTTTTTTTTTTACAAATTTGTGCTAAGTCACATGCTTGAAGATCATTGTCATTGTTTTGATTCTTTCACTTTAATGTTTTCAGTTGCTGACTGTCTGATGGGAGTCTATCTTTTCATCCTGGGGATATTTGATGTGAAATTTCGGGGCGAATATAACCGGAATGCTCTTCTCTGGATGGATAGTGTGGATTGCCGAACGATTGGCTTTCTCGCCATGCTCTCCTCTGAAGTATCTGTTCTCCTCCTCACCTACTTGACACTAGAGAAATTCCTAGTCATCGTTTTCCCGTTTAGCCATCTGCGGCCCGGGAAGCTGCAGACAGTGTTGGTTCTGGCCTTCATCTGGATTCTGGGATTTGTCATAGCAGCTGTTCCCTTACTAAATGAAGACCTGTTTGGGAATTATTATGGGCGAAATGGAGTTTGTTTTCCTCTGCACTCTGATAGGCTGGAGAAACCAATAGCCAAAGGATACTCCACAGGGATATTTCTAGGTTCGAATCATTTCACAGATTTGATGTTTACGAATGTATTCAAGTGTTTTCATGTATTTAGTCGTTTTAATTATTCTATGAATGTAATATATATATATATATATATATATATACATACTACCAAAAGTTTGAAATAATTAAGATTTTGTTTTGTTGTTGAAGTCTCTTATGCTCACCAAGGCTGGATTTGTTTTATCAAAATAATATTTTGAAACATTAAGAAGTTTTCAAGTTGAATATATTTTAAAATGTAATTCTTTGATGGCACGATGTATTTTTAGTTGTCATTACTGCCAGTCTTCAGTGTCACATGATTCTTTAGAAATCATTCGAATATGCTGATTTGGAATATACTGATTTATTATCAATGTTGCTGCCAGTCTGCTGCTTAATATTTTTGTGGTTTGACTGATACATTACAGTTCAAATGTTTGTTTGTTTTTTGTTGTTGTTTGTAATAAATTAATAGGCTACTTTATTCAGCAAGGATGCATTAAATTGCTAAAAAAGTGACAGTAAATCTTTTATAATGTTACAAAAAATTCAGCCGTTCTTTTAAACTCTTAGTTCATGAAACCGTAACACAGATATGTCTGGTCACCCTAAACTGTTTAAATTGAGTAGGCTATTCACAATCCAAATGATTTCTTAACTGTGTCAGTCCTTGTGCATATCCTGATATATTTATGTGTTATGTATTTACAGGTCTTAATCTGGTGGCGTTCTTGGTGATTGTCGTTTCCTACTCCAGCATGTTCTGTTCCATTTATAAAACCGGCATCAATGCCACAGATGTGCGCAGTCGACTACACAAAGATGTGGCCGTGGCCAACCGCTTTTTCTTTATTGTGTTCTCTGACGCCCTCTGCTGGATACCCATATTTTTGGTCAAAGCACTCTCTTTGCTGAAAGTTGAGATTCCAGGTATGTTACCTATATATCCTCAGCCCCTGATTTAGTTAAAGGTGGAATGATTTTTTTTAAACATAGTTTCTCTATTAGTATTTTGTTATGTTTGCATTTACTTTGACGATTGTTGTGGTGAAAAGTTTTTTACAGAAAATATTGTTCATGAATGCTGATGGTGAATAATGTATAGTGCAATGACGGTGGCTAGCTAAGACTCACTGGGATTAGACATTTTGCACAGATCTTCAGCCCTGTAACATTTTGAGTGTATTTCAGCTGGCGCAAAAATTAATTTGAGTTATATATTAAAATAGCATTTTTAAATTTGTAACAATAAATATTTGTTTCTGGTATTTTAGGCCTTGACTTTAAAATAAAATAAATACAATTCAAATAAAAGTTCAGCAGCCTTTCCAAATTAAATGAATTTCAGTTTTTTGTTTGTTTGTTTTTTATTGTATGCACAAATGGAAAAATGCTGCTTTTTTTCTTTTTTTTTCTGAAAATGACCCAGCTGGCCAAGTGTATTACAGAATTTAAGATTATCAGTACAATCAGTTCTTCTGTTGTTAACATGAATGCCTTACAGTATGTTTATCTCTGCAGGGACAATAAACTCCTGGGTGGTGATTTTCATTCTTCCAATCAACAGTGCTCTTAACCCCATCCTCTACACCCTGACCACCAGCTTCTTCAGAGAGCAGGTGGAGCTTCTCCTTTGCCGCTGGCAGCGGCGCTCGGTGTCAAAGAAAGGCCGTAAGAGTCTCACCAGCTCCACCATCTACATGGAGACCTCTCGCAACGCAGAATACCCTGCAAAAATTTCCTTGCCACGACTGTCTGTGGCAGACATGGATAACCAATATGGGTGAAAGAGTCAGTGAGTAAATGGTTTTATACTGTAGGGCTATCAATCATAATCATTATCTATGTTCAGACAGGAGAATGACGGTCTTTGCTGGAACAATTTAGGTGAAAGAATGGAACTGTGATTCTTGCCGTCTGGGTTCCAGTGTGGAGTGATCTTTTTAGACACATGATGTCACTTTAGCTAGATGAGAGCATCGGACCCATCCAGCATCCATTTCCCCCCTAAACGCCATGTCTGGCTCACAGCCCCTGCGCTGGGCTTGTTGTTCGTCTCAAAAGCTTTTAAAGAAGAAAATCAATGACTACAAAACACAATGCACAAGACTGTCAGAGCACATCTTAGAGGAATCCAAGGAACTTTAAAGCATTATTTACATGAAGGTCATTTTTATTAAAAATATGTTTCGATATGTGGTTTTGAGGTTGAATTTGAGAAGTTAATTGTAGTATACAGTAGATGTTTTTTTTAATGCTTGCTCTGCTATTTCACAGAAAAGACACATGAAAGGGAATGCCTCAGAGTTGTTTTGGTCAACAAAGTAAATCGTACCTGACTGAACAGAAGCATGCAAGCAAGATAAAGTGGTGCATATCATTCAGCCATACAGTGTTTTTTTTGTTGTAGTTTTTGTTCATTTTTTCTTTTTACAATGATGCAAAAGCATTTTATTTTTATACTCATGTAGACTATTTATAAGTTGAATTTTTTTCTACCCATCTCAAGTTATGTGAACAAATATTCAAAGTCAACTGTACATATGTTAATAGTCTGAATGCTCATGGAATTTGTCAAGAAATAAATAATTGACAATCTGAAGGAGTTCATCTACCAGTGACACTAGTAAGCCAAGGATATCCTTGCACTTCAATCATTGTATGACACAGAGTTTTTAAACTCTTTGTAAAAAAAAAAGCCTGTTGATTGTTTATAATTTATCGTAAAAGACAATATACCCCATGAATGAGTGATCTTTCTCAAATTCTCGTGCAGTTTTTCACAACACAGCTTACACTACTGGTCAATAGCTTTTCAAAGAAGTCTAATGCTCCCCAAGGCTTATTACAATTTGCACACGATCCTTTAAAAAGCATTGTAATATATATATTTTTGTGCTCAAGAAACATTTCTTATTATCAGTGTTTTTTTGCAGCCTAATATTTTTGTGGAATTGTGATACACTGCCACTCAAAAATTTAATTAAATTATTACCATTATTAATAATTGAGAACCAATAGTGGCCTAATTGATGATAACAGACACAAAACTGCATATTGAAAATTAATCATAATCATTTTTCACAATATTACAGTTTTGACTTTTTGATCAAATAAATGCAGCCTTGTGAGCATAAGACTGATAAAAAAAAATAAAATTAATTGTTCCAAACTTTTAACTGGTGATGTATAAATTTTTGCTTCTGTAAAGTCGGTGGTGTGAACGTTCTGATAATCAGTTTTGAACCATTTGTACTATGCACAATTACAGTAAATTACAACGTTTTCAAACTACATTGGGAGCGACTTGGGGAGAAACGCCAAAATGTGCAGTTTTAATGAAATTGTGCTCGTTTGAAGGTAGACTCCATTAAAATATTACATTATTTGATGCCTTTTGTCTGGGTTGTTTGCCACTGTGCACCTGTCAGTATCCAGCAGCATCCATCCAGGCGCTCCAGAACCTAATGGCTGGAAGGAAACAGAAGGACTTGCGTCTCAGCCAATCAGCGATTTCATTTATCTCCTTTGGTAAACATCTGCGCTCTGATTGGTCGCCAAGGGCGGAGCTGCGCCATCCTCAGCGGCCGTCTTTTTCTGTCAGTCGATGCGAGGAGACGCGAGACCAATGAAGTGATAATAGCAGAATTGAGCGACGACGCTTGGAAAAAGATATGAACATATAAACTGCTAAACACAAACACACAAGGTATGCTGTTTTTTGCTCGATGCTTTTACAGTGTGAAATGTAATCGCGGTTTCATTCCAGTGCGCTTTCATTTGTGAAACCGCTTAAAATTGACGAAGAAGCCGTGAGGAAGGCCAGACCACCAGCACAGATTGTATTTGTTTGTCTGTTGATAACGACCACAACATAACAGATTTGGCTTCAAATTGTCACTTGCATAATTACAAATATTTTGTGTTCTCTAAATGATTGGCATCGGCGTTCTGGGTTCACGAAGCGAAATAAGTGTAATATACATGTAGCTGTAATGGAGATAGACGTCTGCGGTGATTATGACAACAATGTAATAGTGGCTGGCTGTGCTCAAAACCGAGTGTGCTGCCTATCTAGACGGCATTTATGGGCATCACTTCGTGTGCAGCTTTTGTCAAAGATACACTGAAATTCCGCGCGTGACGTAAATATTTTAAAAATGTCGTTTACTTTTTAAAATGTGGCAGTTCACGCGCTTTTGAGACACGTCTACTCATGACACATCATCACGATCAAGCATCACTGATGATATTATATTTTACCTTCAGGAAATTGGATGATTTTGTATTCTGCATGGCAACAATCGCCTCCTCCTCATTTGTCTAAACAAGGTAAGTCGTGACAGATTTGTTTTTTTTTTAATTATTTAATTATTAACTATTAAGTAGAAATATGTCAAATCTATGGAGCACCCTGGAGTAGCAGTATCATTGTTTTCATTTTTTATAATTTTACTGACATGCAATATGTGTGATAGATACTGTAATGCAATTACTATCTTGAATAGTTATTTTCCGTTATGTGCTTTCACCAAGGTGTAGTAAGTGTTTAAACTTCATTAACAAAGACATGCAAATAGTTTTATTGACATGAAAAAGTCACACTGAACATCAAGTATTCAAAATATTTTTTTTAAAATATAAATATTTTAAAAGATCAAACAAAGAAAACTTAAAAATATGTTAAATAAATAACACTTTTTTTTAATTTTGAACTCTTTTGTCACTGATCATATAAACAAATCTGTGACAGAGCATGTAAACGTATGCTTATTAATATATAGCCTAATATTAATGGGAAAAACTACTAAATTAAAAAAATAAAAAATAAATAAGCAAAGTAGAAGCATTTTAAAATGGGCTGTTCTCAGACTTTTGGAGCTTCCTTTTTTGTTACTGTATGTCAGGTTGCTCCTTCTTCGCTTGTTTTGATACTCACACACAGGTTCCAGTGAGGATTCACAGGGCATAAACAGCTTTGCATCTGTGCTTTACTCATTACATGTAGTTCAGACAAAAGCAGGCAGCCGGCATTGCTCACTTCATTGCTCTGAACCGGCATGTGTGTTTACTTGAGGGTTTGTAAATATTTACATTCAGTTGCTGAAACCATTTGTGAATGCATTTCATTTTGCTTGAATTTTTTTGCTAATCGTTCTAATAATCTGTAATATATGCTGATCCAATATGAAGAAAAGCTTGCACAGGTCTGTCAAATAGTTCCTTTAGGTGACATTCAGCTGTGGGTTTGTTTGTCAGTGTGTGGGTGCATTTATCGTAGATGGTTTGATGTTGTAATTGAGTCCTGCTTTACAATTAGTGAAGAGAAAAGGATGTATTTTGGTTGGACTGTAAAAACATATTTGCATTGTCTAGATGTGTTTAGGTTCTCATGAAAAAGAAATGATCAGAAATGGATCAGAACTTGCAATACCTGAAGATTGTAGATCATTTTGGGCCTACGTGTGCTTTGTATCTTTGTTTTTGTATGAATTTCAAATTTCCTGTTGGCTTAATAGATTGTTAGAATGTTGTTATTCAAAATTAGTGCTGTCAAATGATTAATCGCATCCAAAATAAACGTTTTTGTTTACATAATATATGTATGTGTGCTGTGTATATTTATTACGTTTATAAATACACGCATGCATGTATATATTTCAGAAAAACTGTTATGTTTATATATTAAATATATTTATATATAATATAAATTATATGAATATAAATATATACATGTACATATGTAAATATTTTCAAAATATATACTGTATGTGTGTGACGTTATATATAAATACACAGTATACACATATATTATGTAAACAAAAACTTTTATTTTGGATGCGATTAATCGCGATTAATCGTTTGACAGCACTATACAAAATCTAAAAACAGTTATGATCAATTTGTTCATGTAAGTAATTGTGATTTCCCAGGAAATGTATATTTAATTGTTTTACATTCTTTCTGTAGTGCTTCAGAAGAGCACATTTCACAGTTACTGAGAGATTTGACTGAATGTGTGACGCGCAGCCCACAGACATTATGTAATCTTAGAGAGATGGTCTTGGTTATTGTGTATAGGTTAGTGTGTGCTTAGGATTTTATATAACAGCTTCTGGCAGGTAGTTTTTAGAAACAGAAGCGAGATGAGTGCATTTGAATCAAGCCAAAGTTACTAATTTTTAGTCACAAGCTGTTCAGTGTTCAGCTGCTGTTTCTATATTGTGTACTCTCTCTTCTCACTCTGGCTGTGATTTATAGCTCAAGTCATGAATTACTAACTGGGGGGGTAAGAGCTGCAAAAAAGGAACATAGCCATAGCAACACTGCATTGTTTTTCATCTCTGTCTCCATCCATCTTCACATCCCTCATCTTGAATAGTGCTATCACTCATTGTTATCTACTCAGAAGCCCAACAACAAAATCATGAAAAAAATAACTTTTTTTTCTTAACTTTTGTTCTTATTCTCAGTTTCTTTAACTTTACAGTAAGGTTTCATTTATTAATAATAGTTAACATTAACAATGAATGATAATTATAGTGATTTCTTATTTCATAGTAATTTCAACATTTATAACATTTTTAAAAGAAAGTTGTATCTCTTTACATTAATGTAATGTGAATTGAAAATCTGCAGTTGTATTTTACTTACATTAAACAGATTAATTAATGCTGAAAAAAGTTGCTCATTGTGAGTTTGTTAGCCGAGTTATCTAATTTTAACAAATTAAATCTTATTGTAAAGTGTAAAGTTGTAATGTGTTACCATAATCCTTTTACATACGTTAATATGGTTAAGCCATTAAGTTTAATGTAAAGTAATGTTCAAAATTTTTTATTCATCAAATAATCCTGAAAAAAAGGATGTGCATGTTTCTTGAGCAGCACATCAATCAGCATTTCAATGAATTCTGAAGAACCATGTGAGACTGAAAACTGAACTGAACTTTAGATTCTTAAAATTAGTTATGAAGTTATTTTAATAGCATTTTTTTCTCATAAAAAATATGTTGGGATAAACCCATGAACGGTACCTCTACTGAACTCTAGAGGTCAGCCTCACACTTCATTTAACTCTGTTTTTGATAGAAATGTTTGTAACTAAAACTCTGGCTTTTTTTTCTTTTTTTCACAGTTTTTGCTCTTTTAGAGAAAACTGCAACATCCAACCTTTTTCTATTTTTCACCATTAAATCTATAACACCACATTAAAAAAAGAAAAAAAGAAAAAAGAATTTCAAATTCAAACAAATCTTCCACCAAGCTTTCATGGCATTTTCACAGTTTCTAAATCACAGTTCCGCTTTGCTTTCAGGGCACTTTAAATAAAGAGCTTTTGAAACACGACACTGCTAATGCATAAGGCAGGGCTTAACATTAAGCATTCTCACGTGGTTGTCCTTTGAACAAGTAAATTTGTCATTTACTTGTCCGAGTGTAAAAGTTACTTGCCCGGAGAGAAAAAAAATACATTTAAATTGAGTTATAAATGTACCTATTTATTGTAGTTATACAAAACATAGTATAGTGTTTATAGAGTATATGTAGTAGATTTTTTGAGCATGTCACGTTTATTTTATATAGTTAGATTTTTCTTTTTAAATAAAATAAAATAATAAAATGTGATATTATTATATTTTAAAATAAAAAGGGAGTATTAAATACAAGTACAATTATTTTATAGTAAACTTAAAAATAAAATGCTAATATTTACTTCTTTTTATTATATGAATTTTCATCATTTTCAAACTTAAATTTTATTTTTATTTTTTTTAATTAGAGTTCAATTTAATCAGTCAATTAGTATAATAAGACATTTGGGCTGTTACCAAACAAATGAAATCAGTATCAACAAAATTCATCTTTGCAATGCAGAGGAAACAAGCTGCATCTGAAGTGGACTAGATATATTTACCCACTGTTTAATGCAGCTCTGAGGGACATGGAATGCTTTAACCTGCAGTTACAAATGAATAAATAATGTTTTGATACATAAAACGTTGAATACTGATATTTGAAATTATTAATAAAAATAAAAAAAAAACTTTAAATGTGAAATTAAAACCGCCAGTAGGTGGCATCAAGTCACTGTTAATAAGTGAGTCATTGCGATTGAACTGAATCATTTAAACGGTTGATTCATTCAGGAATGAAACACCGTCATGTTGCTGTGTTTGGAATGATTTCTGTTGGCGAAATAGAGCAAAAACAGGCAATATGGTGTCTAAAACGTAAGTCTTTTAATATTAACTACTTGTTTATTGAACTGTTGTATAAAATCACATGTGTAATCATGCTGATTTTTGGAGTGAAAAAACGGTGCTCGATCTTCGTGTGATATTGTTTAACTATATGAAATATACATTTTCTGCCCCCATATCTTGAATTTTCTGATCATTCTTCATGCATTTTAATATTGAATCATGCAGTGAAAGAACGCACTCGCACGTGCATTTACGTAATGTACGCGTGCACTCTTGTAGGTGTTTTGTTAGATTCTTGCAATATACTCTAATGTCAAATCGCACATCGTTAAAACAACAATTACGATATTATCGCAAACGATATATATTGTACACCCCTATATCAAAGGCTATATCACAAATAAAGGCAGTTATTATTGTTTTTGGTATTGACATTTTCAAGTTACTTGTCCGATTGGGCAAGTAAATTTCTCTTTCACTTGTCCCGGACAAGCGGACAAGCCTTAATGTCGAGCCCTGCATAAGGCATTGTATAAATTGTTGAGAGAGGTCAAATCAATAGAAGAGCATTTCAAAGTGCCCTTGAGATGAAGCGATGACAGACGAGTCAGTTACTGTCTGTAAAGGATCAGCCAAACAATGAGAAAACAAGACTAAACTAACTTGTCAAAATTTGTAAATATTGATATTTCACTATGTGAAGTCACTTGACAGTGTCTCAGAATGGCTTTCTTTGTGGACGACATGTCCATGTGGCGTCACTCTCCTGGCAGACCAGTCCTAACTGCCATCTGAGGAATGTGATATCTGAAGATCACTAGCGAGTACATAAACACAAACCCTGCCTTGATGTGTGTGCCCTGCAGTCTGGAGTTCTAGGTTATCTCCAGTAATTAGGCTGCACCAATTAGGTGTGCTATTTTGGGGTGAGCTGGTCTTTGTATTTTTATCTGTGTTACATAAAGACGACACATTTTTGAGGGATGGGATGACGAGTTTTCATGCTTGCTTGGCCTTAGTGCAAATTTATGTGTGTGTTTATTTCTGCATGTGTGTTGTAACGTTTTTTTGGGAGTTGGTTGTAGCATTGACACAACCGTTTAACTGTAAGCATGAACATTTGGGTGTGTCCAGGACAGGTCACATGTCAATGTGCATTCAGTTAGGTGTTTTGTCATTCAGCCTTCAAGGTGCTGATTTACTAGAGATTTTGATAATTTGTAACTGAAAACTAGATTTTCTGAAAAAATGTGATCATGCAAAACGTGCTTCCTTAATGGTAGGGCAGTTGCTAGGGCATTTCTAGGTGGTTGCACAGATACTCTAGGTAGCTGATTGTGACTTGGCCAATCAAAATAGCCCACCTCTATGATATTCTAATGTCTAGATAAATGTAAATTGATGGGATTTTTTTCACTTTTCGAAAATTTGTATTAGAGTTTGTGTTTGTATTAGAGTTATGACTTGGAAATGATTAGCAGGCTGTTCATAGACAGTCAGTCTGTGTTTGAATTTTTTTCCGTGTTTTTTTTTTTTTTTTTTGGTTGGTGTAAAGAGCTTTCAGTTCTGCAACTCTGAGATGGCTGTGAAGGCCCTTGGAAAGAGATGTTGACCTTATTTGGATATGCATCAAAATGTTGTTTATTGAAGAAAATGGCTGTTTTGTGCTCTCTCGAGGTAGTGGTCAGTCTGTTTCTTTTTCCCTCTTTTTCATCAGCACTTTCAGCCAGGGCCACTCAGAGGTAGAGACTCTGAGAATAAAGTGGTTGTTCCATGCTGGCCTTCAAAAGGTTACTTTGTAAAACCAGCAATGCCTGCAGGTCAGTGAACAATGTGGCTGTTTGTTAGCTTAATGATATTAAAAGGTGGTCCAAATAAACCCTCTTGTCCAAGGATTGGTTGTCCATTCCTTCTTTTTAAAAAACTGTTTACTGAAGACAGGGTTGTGTATTCGGCTGCTGATTTACATGATGTTTGTTTCGTGAGCACTTGGGAATCAAACCCGGGGGACACAGTGCCTTGACGACCGTTTCAAAAACACCTTGGGTGCAAAACATAAAACTAGATAATACAAACCAGAGGTGGGTTATTTTGATAGGTTGCTTTCTATCCCCACAAATGGCAATGTGTCTAAAACACTCAACCTGATTCACATTAAAATAAACACGGCCACACTTGCCCTGTCTCTCCTCCTTTACTTCCAAAATCTCCACCCTCTCTCTCACAAAAGAGGCGTGTCTGTCTTGAGTAATCTAACACCTGCCCCATTCAGGCATGTTACTGTAACTGGCTAAACAGCCTGGACCTGTGAGAGCAGACAGAGAGCATAAGTACTCATCCCTCTGATTTACTTCACACTTTAAAGCTCATGTACCTGGTACAGAGGAAAGAGGGACGAAAAAAAGAAGAGACAGGCAATATAAGGCAGAACTTCTTCAGAGGTGCTTCATCTATGCTGATCCGTAACAGGTGAAAGCGTTCCTCTCTTGTCGTCCGTGTCGGATATGTCCTTGGAGGATGTCTTCAGTGCCAGAGTTGTGGTGGACAATAAACCGGACCCTTGTGAAACCCAGAGCCAGGATGGGATTGTTTTGGTCCAGATGGCTAGTCTCTCCTTGCATATGTTCACTCCAGCAGACTTTAAAGGGAAGTTCAGGAAGATGCAGCCGAGAAAAAGACCTACCATCTTCAAAGAAGGTACTGCTCAGGTTTTGCTTTGGTAGTCAGACACACTGCTGGCTTTAACATCTTGATGTGTTACGACACGCGAGTCATCACTCGTAATGTGTAATTTAATTAGATCTGTCTTTAATGTCCTGCCAAGTAGTAGACTCCCATCTTTACCTCACACACAGGACGTCAAACTCGTGTTTCTTGTATTTTTTCTTAGTCAACCAAATGATAGCCTGGAGTTTGTTTCAGTGGTAAAGCTCATCGCGTGAAACTTTGTGACACAACAGTATGATGTCATGTTATTACTGTGTTTTAAGACATTCTGGTAGCCTTCAGCTAGAGATCATCGCGCGGGCGGGGAATTTCATTGAAACTTGTGGCTGGTTGTGGGTGTATCGTACCTTTTAATTTTCTTTTCACATTATTAAAGCCAGATTTTGAGAAGCCACAAAATGTCACCCCCACCCTCATATGTTCATGTGGAGGCAAAAAGTGGCTCCCATGGGTTGACAAGGACTATTGCCACACAGTTAGTGATCTTAAGGGACTTTAGTTGGGACCTGTGTCTACGTGAGCGATGGTGGAATAGGGGGAAGGGTGGATGTGGATGATGATAGATAGCATCAGGATCAGGAAAGAGATCATTTTGGGTTTTAATTAGACCCTAGTTAAACCAGCATCTCAAATCATCCGGAACCACAGCTGAGATGGAAAGCCAACATACTGGAGAAAAGACAGAAAAACTGAACAGAAAGAAAAATAAAGAATGTTTAATGTGAACTGAATAATATTTATACTGATTTTTTAAATGTGGCCAGATCTCATCTTTTTTTCTGACATTTTGTTCATTTCCAGTTGATTTTGTTAGCATGACCACATTGGTTGTTATAGTAATGACGTAGACCTGTGTAGATTCACTATTTTTGAGACGCTAGCAATGAATGTTTTGCCAATGATTGTGTTTTTCATGAGAGCAGTATCCAAATATTGTAAACATTAAGGTAAAAAAGTGTAACATATACCAACATTCAAAAGTTTGGGGTTGGTATTTTTTTTTTAAATGAAATGTTTTTAATAAAGTCTCACTAAGGCTGCATTTATTTGATCAAATCTGTAATGTTGTGAAATCTATTTATAATTTAAAATAACTTTTCTATTTTAATATATTTTAAAATGTAATTAATTGCTGAATTTTCAGCATCATTACTCTTGTCTTCAGTGTCACATGATCCTTAAGATATCATTCTAATATGCTGATTGAGTGCTCAGAAAGAGTTTTTTTTTTAAATAATAATCATCAGTTGAAATTCTTTGATTAATAGACATCAAAATAATAATCATTTATTTAAAATAGAAATCTTTTGTACCATTTTAAATGTTTTTATTGTCACTTTTGATCAATTTACACCCTTTCTGAATAAAATAATTAATTTCTGATTAAAAAAAAAATCTTAATGACCCCAGAGTTTTGTTAATGAAGTGGGTGCAGTGGGTTAATGAAGTCTTCTTGTCTCAAAATGTGATGTAACTAACATCCATGAATTATGGGGGAAAAAAAAAAATCTTGAAATCCAGGTGGACATATAGTGACAATGAAGAAATGCATAGTTTATTATGACAACAGTTGAATATGAAGGTTGAAGGATACATTTAAAACAAAGAAACAGAGTGAGAGAGAACAGAGAGACTTTGGGCAGGAAGACTTTGGAGAGAAAGTAGATAGTGGTTTAGAAGTCAGGGTGCATTAAACAATTTAGTTGTTTCAAAGGTTTGATTTGTGGTATAAAGTCTTGTGTTTAATCTGGTGCTGTGTCCTCCTGTCCTGTCCTCTCCAAAGCTATAAAAGGGAGTATATTAAGGGTTCCGCTGAGTGGACGCCAGTGAATCTCATGATTGCTTTTTCAGAGCTGTAATGAATAGGTGTGTCAGATGCCTTTAAGAGCAGGAACCCTCACAGAAGACTTACCTTTTATCAGAGGAGAAACCAGCAGAACACAAAGAGGGAGTTTTTTTCTTAACAGATTTCTACAGTAGCCTGAATTATTATGTAGATTTCATGTACTCACCCTCATGTTGTTCCAAAGCCAAAGATTTGTTATGAAGAATGTTTATGCATCACAGTGTCTCTCAGTTTTCCTTATTTAATTTTAGCATCTTGACCCATCATTGACTCTTATTGGAAAGAGCCCAATTAGATCATGGGTTTTGGAAGGAGGTTTGCTCACCAGCACTGACACGGAACTAGTATCATGGTAACAGGATCCCAGTTGCTGGATAGTTATGAGTCAGTGATCCCTGTGCCAGAGTCTAACAGCTGGCAGAGGCCGCCTGACGCTCTGAATGCTTGGAATTCTGGGGGTTTCTTGTAAAGATTATCCAAGCACGACTGCTGTGAAGCTCTCGTAGTAGAGAATAATATCATAAACAGTTTGCTAGGAATGTCATCAGTTGATGCATAGTATGAGTTATGCAGCAAAACAAACACCTGAATCAGCATTTAATTGCTCTTCATTAATAACGCAAGCTACACTGCTCAAAAAAATTAAAGGAACACTTTTTAATCAGAGTATAGCATCAAGTCAATTAAAATTCTGGGATATTGATCTGGTCAGTTAAGTAGCAGAGGGGGTTGTTAATCAGTTTCAGCTGCTTTGGTGTTAATGAAATTAACAACAGGAGCACTAGATGGGCAACAATGAGACGACCCCCAAAACAGGAATGGTTTTACAGGTGGAGGCCACTGACATTTTTTTCCCTACTCATCTTTTCTGACTGTTTTTCACTAGTTTTGCATTTGGCTAGGGTCAGTGTCACTACTGGTAGCATGAGGCGACACCTGGACCCAACAGAGGTTGCACAGCAGTCCAACTCCTCCAGGATGGCACATCAATACGTGCCATTGCCAGAAGGTTTGCTGTGTCTCCCAGCACAGTCTCAAGAGCATGGAGGAGATTCCAGGAGACAGGCAGTTACTCTAGGAGAGCTGGACAGGGCTGTAGAAGGTCCTTAACCCATCAGCAGGAACGGTATCTGCTCCTTTGTGCAAGGAGGAACAGGATGAGCACTGCCAGAGCACTACAAAATGACCTCCAGCAGGCTGCTGGTGTGAATGTCTCTGACCAAACAGCCAGAAACAGACTTCATGAGGGTGGCCTGAGGGCCTGACGCCCTCTAGTGGGCCCTGTGCTCACTGCCCGGCATCGTGGAGCTTGATTGGCATTTGCCATTGAACACCAGAATTGGTAGGTCCGCCACTGGCACCCTGTGCTTTTCACAGATGAGAGCAGGTTCACCCTGAGCACATGTGACAGAAGTGAAAGGGTCTGGAGAAGCCGTGGAGAATGTTATGCTGCCTGTAACATCGTTTAGCATGACCGGTTTGGTGGTGGGTCAGTGGTGGTCTGGGGAGGCATATCCACGGAGGGACGCACAAACCTCTACAGGCTAGACAATGGCACCCTGACTGACATTAGGTATCGGGATGAAATCCTTGGACCCATTGTCAGACCCTACGCTGGTGCAGTGGGTCCTGGGTTGCTCCTGGTGGCCTCATGTGGCAAGAGTATGCAGGCAGTTCCTGGAGGATAAAGGAATTGATACCATTGAATGGCTACCACGCTCGCCTAACCTAAATCCAATAGAACACCTCTGGGACATTATGTTTCGGTCCATCTGACGGCGCCAGATTGCACCTTAGACTGTCCAGGAGCTCAGTGATGCCCTGGGTCCAGATCTGGGAGAAAATACCCCAGACTCCGTCGTCTCATTAGGAGCATGCACCGATGTTGACAGGCATGCACACAAGCACGTGGGGTCCATACAAACTACTGAGTAACATTTTGAGTTGCTGCAATGAAATTTCAGCAAAATGGACTAGCCTGCTGCATCATTTTTTCACTTTGATTTTTGGGGTGTCTTTTAATTCAGTTGATTGATAATTTTCATTTATCTTGGCATCCTTTCATTCCTAACACATTACCCAGTCCATATCAGTATAGATATCCAGCATGATATTTTTCCCCATTGAGATCTGATGTGTTTTCAAAGTGTTCCTTTAATTTTTTTGAGCAGTGTATTTTAAGCAGCTGTACTTTTTAGCTTGTACCTGCAGGCATGGCCATACATTATTGTCCTGCGTGGTTTTGTTTGGCTTGGCAATTAAACATCACATCTGATTGCCAGACACGTTTTACAGTGTTTACCATGTTTAAATATCCATTCAGCAGAATATTTTGTTCGTACAGTGAAAGTCATTGTGGTCCAGTTAGGACTCTATGATTTCCGCAATGCAGAAAATGCAAACAGATTCATGGAATCCAGGCATAAAAATGAAAATTACAGTATAATGCAGAATGTCATAGAATTTGGCAAAATGTGGATGAATAAATCAAAAGTAGGGCTGCACACTTACTCAAATTGGGATATGGACCAGTGTCTGTAAATATTAAACTGCAACAACAACAAAAAAAATTAAATAATAATGAATCAAAAATAAAAAAGGCTATTTACATATCAAGTTCCATTTAACTTGACTTGAGAATTGCTATTGTAGAGTACAATGTGCTTCTCAAAGTAATAATAACAACAATAAACAGCTTTTTAAAACAACATTTTTTAAGGAAAAACACAATTTTTTGTTCTTGTTTTATAGTGCTGTCAAATGGTTAATCGTGATTAATCGCATCCAAAATAAACGTTTTTTTTTACATAATATACGTGTGTGCTGTGTATATTTATTATGTATAAATACACACATACAGTAGCCTATATATTTTGAAAATATTTACATGTATTTACATGTATAAATTTATATTCATATAATTTATATTATATTTAATATATAAACAACATTTTTCAGAAATATATACATGCTTGTGTGTGTATTTATATATACTAGGGCTGTCAATCGATTAAAAAATTTAATCGCGATTAATCGCATGATTGTCATGAGTTAACTCGCGATTAATCGCAATTTAATCGCACATTTTTATTTGTTCTAAATGTACCTTAAATTAATACTTTTCAAGTTTTTAATACTCTAATCAACATGGGCATGGATAAATATGGATGCTTTATGCAAATGTATGTTTATTATTAATGAAACCATAGTCAACATAGAGCATGAAGACTAGACATGTTTCAAAGGTCATAGATGTTTTTCAAAGAACTTGTTCATGTCTATTAGACACACGAAAAAAGAAATACCAGGTTCCCATTAGTTCTCTTTCTTTGCACTGAGCAATTTACTTACACAACAGGGCAGCTCACTTCTTCTGAACATGCTAAATGTACATTTATTATATATTATTACATTTGTTTGCCTCTCTGTGCCCACATACTGTATTTTGATGAAGCTAAATTCTCAATAAAACTGTTTTCATTGGTATATTTTACTGTTTCTGTTGTCAGACAACGGAATGAATATGAAATAGGGACTGAAACGCGATCCATAAACGCGATGAACATAACCAGCTCTCCCTTCCAAGATGTTAATCTGCACAAAAAAAAGTCATGATAATCGAGCCGTCGTCTGATGAAATCAAATACACATAAGATAAAGACAATAGCTGTGCTGTGATTTCGGCTATACTTGCATGTAAAATTAGAGAAGCAAGCAACATAATATCTGTGTTTAACTGAATTAAAGCGCTGCCGCGCGCTGAACAGAAACTGAGCAGACGCAGAGAGAGAGAGAGAGAGAGAGAGAGAGATGTGTGCACGCACTGGGAGAGGAAGACCTTGCGCTCGCGCGGTAGTACCGGCGATTCTCCGAAACTAAATAAGGTCTGGGCGCTTTTTTGAAGGGAAAAAAGTCGCTAAAGGGGTCTGCACTGTTGCTAAGTTGGCAACACTGTGCATCTCCATTTCTCCAACTACGGGTTGGGCCACGGGTCAAACAGAAAATACGCGCTGCGTTAATCGCGCGTTAAAAAAATTAGTGCCGTGAAAATGAATTTGCGTTAACGCGTTATTAACGTGTTAACTTTGACAGCACTATTATATACATAATTAATATAGCCTTCACAGCACACACACATATATTATGTAAACAAAAACTTTTATTTTGGATGTGATTAATCGCGATTAATCGTTTGACAGCATTATTGTTTTAATTGAAACAGCAAACCTATGTTGTGCAGCACAAAAAATGAAGGAATAATCCAGATTTCCATTTTAAAAGATTAATTACTAATTTTTACATTAAGTTATATGCATTCATTTGTTTACCACCATTTTTGGTAATACATTTGTACTAAATCATAACACAGAATAATCCACAAAATTTCAAACAGACAGCAGAGAATTTCTGAAAAAATAAAATGTATTTCACAGGGAACTTTTATTGTTAGCATTTGAATAAACTATATTTATTATTAAGAATTCAATTGATTCGATATTATTTTTTGATTAATACAGAAAACAGGAAAAGTGTTGTTGTGAATGCCATTGACTTTCATTGTATGGGCAAAAACTGTTTAAAACATTCTTTTAGAAAGAAACCAGACTGGCTGGAATGGCTGTAAAATCACCTTAAATTTTGAATTTTGTGATCGTTTTATTTTGTCAGTTGGACAGTAAGCATTACTTTTAAGTGCTTTCTTTAAAGCAGCTCACCAGATGAAACCGTGAGAGCGTTTGTGTGCGGTGGAAGTGGTGGGTGTGACCCCAGCTGCTGTGGAGATGTGCCCGGGGCAGCTGGGAGAACTCCACAGTAGCAGTTAAACAGTCAATTCAAGCCACTGCAAACAACACATTTCCAAACTTTTTCAGCACAAACACATAATTCATTTTTTACTGATTTATATCACCACTTTATTGCATCTAAATACTGGCAGTGTTTACCAGAGCTTTGCCAGAAACTGGACATTTTTATGGCTCTCTCTCTGCATAATAAGCAAGCTGCATCTGTCATATGCAGTGAGCAAGGTAATAAAATCTTGAAATAATAGCAAGTTAAAGCGATTTACACAGTATGCATATTTAATCTCCCTCATGCATTTTATTACATTATTTGGTTACGCATCTTACAGAATAAAGATCAGTTCTTCTCAGTTTCACAATCAGTCAGTTGTGACTGAATGTGAATGATCCTTCCCCAGTATTTTGGCTTAGAGCTATGATACATTGCACTAATTACATGCTCTGTCAATCAAGTTGTCATACAGTTATACACTCTTTCCAAAACTGTTCATTTGGCGTAAACATACCGTATGTTTGCAAAGGGAAGCATTAATATTACGGTTGCTCTTGTTTACAGTTAGGGTTATAAGCATTTCCTTTTTGTTTCTTTCTGTGGATGTCTTAATATAGGCAAGGCAAGAGTGAACAAAAAAGAACAAGAATTTCTGGAAAGATAAAGAGCATTGAAGAGAACATGTTTGGTAACTTGCCAACCGCTGTTAACAAAAATTAAATCCCACTGCTTTCACATGAAACTAAGCGTTTTTTTGCGTTAATGGCCGATATACATCAGCAAAGGAATGTGATGCTAATCTCTCAGATGTTCACAGCAGACAGAATGTAAGACTTGTGGAAGGATGAAAGTAAATAGTTTGTTCCATTCTAAAATTTATGTTTTGTAAATAAGATGTTATACCATCACAGTCAGGAATCAATTACATTTTGAAATAATAAAATGGAAAACGGTTATTTTAAATTAACAATATTACTGTTTACATTTTATTTTTGCTCATTTAAGGCATGCTGCATACTGGCCATTCATTTGTTGTTACTACAAAGAATGGGACAAAATGATCAAACCAGCCTTACAGGCTCGTATGAATCAGCTCTAGTCTCCTCCCTCTTTGTCTCTCTTATTTCTTTTTTTAAATACAAAAGGCAAAAGGTGCCAATCAGTTAGATTAGGGTGAATAATTTGGACAGGCTGAGGTTTTGATTTGTTTAATATCTTGAAGCAAAGCTTTCAGTTGCCCTTTGTCCTATAGGGATATTACCCAGTGGTGACATCACTGTCTTGGGAATTAAAAAAAAAGCCTAACAGACAGAGAAGACAATGATGTAATAATGTTAAGTGTTGTGCCTTCCCGCATGAGTCAAGTCAGCAGTGAGGTACTGAATCAGATTTTTGCTTGTATGTGTGTTCGAGAGTACATGCCATGTCTGATCTAGTGTTTGGCTGCAGTGCTGCATGTCAGCCAGCAGATGGTGTGACAGTGTAATCCCATTCCCACACACTGACATGTCATCTTCACATGCACAGTGAACACACAAGATCATGATTTGTGTGTGACAGGCTGTTGCCCTCTACCTGCTGCATTATAAAATGTAATTGTGCATATAATATTAAAGTACCTCATTTTTAAGGAATAGTTCACCCAGATATGAAAATTTGCTGAAAATGTGCTCACCCTCAGACCATCCAAGATGTAGATGAGTTTTGTTGTTCAGAACAGATTAGGAGAAATTTAGCATTACATTACATGCATGTCTGCCAATTGATCCTACGCAGTGAATGGGTGCCGTCAGAACGAGAGTCCAAACAGCTGATGAAAACATCACAATAATCCAAAAGTAATCCACACAAATTTAGTCCATCAATTAACATCAACAAGTGAAAAGCTGTGTTTGTAAGAAACAAATCCATCATTGTGATGCTTTTAACTTCAAACCAAAAAATAAAACATATATTTTATCTCTTTGGGCTCTCATTCTGATGGCACCCATTCACCACCATTGAATAGTGAGCAAGTGATGTAATGCTAAATTTCTCCAGTCCCCATGAAGAAACAAACTCATCTACATCTTGGATGGCCTGAAGGTATATTTTCAGCAGATTTTCCTTAAACTATTCCTTTAATACTAATTTTAAAATAAAATGCCATTAAAAATGATTTGATTTGCAATCTCAACTTGCAATCACTGCAGCATCATTCTGCCGAAAACATATTTACATTTAGTGCATTGTCAGGATGGCAAACGAGAACATTGAGGTACAGTTGTTCTGTACCAATCTGGGCTGCGTTTCCAATGGGTCTACGATGTACTTAGGCTTACGGTGCTTTTGGGAAATGCAGCCCTGGTCAGGGCAGTACTGCAGTAAACAAACAAACAAACCCCTTCCCCTCCCTTTTTCTTGATATCCTTCTCAGAGAGACTGGACAAAACCAACAGCAGCTCGCTCTCTCTCTCTTTCAGTCTCTCTCTGAGAGCCAATCCTCTTAATGCAGAGTGAGCGAGAGAGAAAGCGGCTGATGAGAGAGAGCATGAGGCAGGGAGGGGGCAGGAAAGAGAGATGTAGAGGAGAGAGAGCAGTTGGTGCTCAGAGCTGACACAGGACACATAGCGAAAGACAGTGCTGCAGCGTATGGTGCTGTAAAGCAGCCTCTCTGTCTCTGTGCATCACTCCACCAACTCTCTCTGGCTGGATTCTCATCTCTGTATTGCTACAGAGACTGAGCCTGCTACCCAGCCATGGCCAGCCAGCAGGACTCAGGCTTTTTTGAGATCAGCATCAAGTCTCTGCTGAAATCCTGGGGCAGCAGTGAGTACGAACTCTGCACACACACACACACACACACACACACACATACACACGCACGCAGTATTAGTACAGGCATGCAGATGTCACTGCATTTGTGTGCCGAGTTGTTTACGATCTGCTGAATCTATGCGTTTCCTCAGTTTTATATTCTTTAGTGCTAGTGACGAGATATAAACCCCAACATTATCAGGAGACTTCAATGGTTCAGTTCACTCTGGGATGTTTACATCCTTCTAATATTTCCGAGATTATTGGCTTTGGTTATCTAATATTCACACTCGTAGAAGCACTCAGGATGTTACTTGTAAAGTGATGATGTTAAATGTGTGCGTGTGTCCGGTTCATTAGTGTTTGGCTGGAGGTTGTGTTATGTAATAACTGCAGACTAAAGGGGCTCGTGACGTGATCAGGAGGATTTGTGCTGTTGTTTTTCATCACGTGCTGTGTTTGAGCGCGTCAGTACCTCTCAGTGTGAGCGTGTGCCATCATGTCAAGGTTATTCTATGTCATGGGTGATGTATATGCAGATGATGATGGCGACAGTGACATCCTATGTTTCTGATGATGATGTATGAAAAGCATCATTTTATAAAGTCTGAGTGGAATATAGGGTGTGTTTTGTTTAAGGGTTATTGTTTTGCGTGAGGGACAAATGGAGAACTTTGTGTACCTGAATTATTTCTTACACGATTCTAGTTTAGATTAAAATGGCTGGAACAGCTATTTTGATTCATCATCATTGATTATTCTGTTATTAAATTTATTTTATAGAGTAGTTGTTATGACTTTATGTAAAACATTACTAAAAGAGTCTGACATTTCAGTTTGAACGTTAAATCAGAAGTGAATGGAGTTTGACATTGAATGTGCATGATAATGATAATGAGCTGGATCAAAAAGATTCATACCACTGGGATGGGAAATGTTACATCACCTGTATAAACCAGGTGTTAGCCTCAAAAATGACCCTTTCAAATACATACAGTTTGACATGTTAAGTCACGAGTGTGTGTGTGTGTGTGTGTGTGTGTGTGCGTGTGCGTGTGCGTGTGCGTGTGTGCGTGTGTGTGCGTGTGTGCGTGTGTGTGTGTGTGCTAGAGGGATCTCTACCTTGCATTGTCAGCAGAGGTAGAACTGTCAACTGAAGGTGATAAAGATGTATTTTTCTTGTGCAAAGGAGATGTGTTGCTGTCCAGTGGCTGTTAATTTGTTTCTGTGTGTTTTAGACGTGCTGCTTGATCCCTGTGAAGTAGAACAGGTGGCCTGGTAACAGTCTGCTAACTCATTCAAGCAAATCCACTCAAATCTCTTTCTGGTCCCTCTGATCTCTTTTTCTGAATGCTCTCTTTCTCATTTTTTTCTCTTTTATGCTCTGTTTCTCTATCAGTTTAATTTGCTAACACTTGGTACGCTTTCCAGATCCCCTTTCTTTTTGTTAGAGCCACCTTTTTGTATAAGCTCAACCTGCTGTGAATTAGCTTGTGTACAAAGTGATTATTAAGATAAGATGGAGCAACAAATAATCATGGCGAGATAAAGATGGAGACAAGGGTCTTGCGTGTTTATATTGATAAAGTGCAGTTTGCTGTCTCTTTTTAACACACATTTAGACAGTCATTATCGAGAGTGGGTCTCTAGTGCGATTACTGTATTATACTGTATTTCCGAGCAATCGCTTGGAATGGATCTTGTATACGATCGCAAACGTATACGATCGCAAAAGCCTCTTGGATATCGGCAACGCATACAAATACGAACTCTCGTCGGAGGCTACCAAGAAGCTACGAGGCCTTTGTTTA
>JAFVLL020009467.1:0-42593 GCA_021397915.2 Tor tambroides | reverse complement strand
AACACATCTAAAGGCCAATATTCAGTTATAATTATAGCTCCACCTGCTGGCAACAGGAAATGACTTGTTTCACACTAACTTAAACATGCAATGTCTGATGTGCCCTAAACTTCACATGTTTGATAAGAGTCCTTAAGGCCAATATACCTTAAGGCCAACACATCTTAAGGCCAATATTTCAGTTATAATCATACTGCCACCTGCTGGCAAAAGGAAATGACTTGTTTTACACTAACTTAAACATGCAATGTCCAATCTGCCCCATACTTCAAATGTTTGATAAGAGTCCTGGCCTGAACACATCGTAAGGCCAATATTTCAGTTATAATCATACCGCCACCTGCTGGCAACAGGAAATTTCTTGTTTTACATTAACTTAAACATGCAATGTCCGATCTGCCCCAAATTTTGCATGTTTGGTAAGAGTCCTGGCCTGAAGACATCTACATGCCAGTATTCAGTTATAATCATAGTGCCACCTGTTGGCAGCAGGAAATTTGCCACAAATTTTTACCACTTTAAAAGCATATTGCCCAACATTCACTGTTTTCCTATGGCCACCGAGTGGCGGTGAGTCCGGGTGCGAGGGCCCTTTCATCGCTGCTTGCAGCTTTAATTAGATATTATTTTGGATTAATACAATCATTTTAAAGCAGATTCCAGAAAAAAGTGTTGTTGTGGATGCCATTGACTTTCATTGTATGGAGAAAAACAGTTTGAAACATTTTTCAGAATATCAGAAGAAGGAAACCAGACTGGATGGAATGGCTGTAAAGTCACCTTAAATTTAGTAGTTTGTGATTGTTTATTTAGTCAGTTGGACAGTAAGCTGTACTCTTAAGTGATTTCTTTGAAGCGGCTCACTAGATGAAACCGTGAGAGCGTTTGTATGCGGTGGAAGGGATGGGTGTGACCCCAGCTGCTGTGGAGATGTGCCCAGGGCAGCTGGGAGAGCTCAGTGTCAGCTGGGAGAACTCCACAGTAGCAGTTAAAACCCTCAGGAGACCCAGACACTCCTCAGTTCGAGTCACCGCAAACAGCACATTTCCAAACTTTTTCAGTGCAAACACATAATTCATTTTGTACTGATTTATGTCACCACTTTATTACATATAAATGCTGGCAGTGTTTACCAGAGCTTTGCCAGAAACTGGACATTTTTATGACTCTCTGAATATGAAGCAAGCTGTATCTGTCATATACAGTGAGTAACGTAACAAAATATTGAAATAATAAGCAAGTTAAAGCAATTTACACAGTATGCGTATTTAATCTCCCCCATGTGTTTTATTACATTATTTGGTAACGCATCTTGCAGAATAAAGATCAGTTCCTCTGGGTTTCATGTTTATTCAGAAGTGACAGAATGTGAATGATCTTTCTCAAATCCTTTGGCTGAGAGCTATGAGACATTGCACTAATTACATGCTCTGTCAATCAAGTTGTCATACACAGTATACACTTGTTCCAGAGCCAAAACTCTTCATTTGCTGTAAACACACTGTATGTTTGTAAAGGGAAGCATTAATATTACGGTTGCTCATTTTTATACTTAGGGTTATAAGCATTTCCTTCTTTCTGTGGACGTCTTAATATAGGCAAGACATAAGAGAACACAAAAGAACAAGAATTTCTGGGAAGATAAAGAGCACTGAGGAGAACATGTTTGGTAACTTGCCAGCTGCTCTTAACAACAATTAAATCCAACAGCTTTCACATGGAAACTATTCACTTTCATCCATCCACAAGTCTTACATTCTGTCTGCTGTAAGTGAACATCTGAGAGATTAGCATCACATTCCTTTGCTGATGTATATCGACCATTAACGCAACACAATGCTTTGTTTGTTCCATTCTAAAAGTATGTTTTGCAAATAAGATGTTTTGCCCTCACAGAAATAAATGACACTTTGAAATATTAAAATAGAAAACAGTTATTTTAAATTAAAATATTTTTTTATTTTTTAAATAATAAAAATTGTATTTTTGATCAAATAAATACAGTTTTTAAAACATTAAAAAAAAACTGGCCATACATTTGTTGTTACTAGAGAATGGGACAGAATGGGACAAAATGATCAGATCAGCCTTACAAGTTCGTATGAATCAGCTCTTGTCTCCTCCCTCTTTGTCTCCTTTTTTAAATACAAAAGGCAAAAGGTGTGTATCAATGAGATTCTGGTGTATAATTTGGACTGGCTGTGGTTTTGTTTTGTTTAATATCTTGAAGCAAGGCTTTCATTTGCCCTTTTTCCTATAGGGACATTACCCAGTGGTGACATCACTGTCTTGGGAATTTAAAGAGAGCCTAACAGACAGAGAAGACAATGATGTCATAATGTGAACTGTTGTGTCTTCTGCATGAGTCAAATTTAATGCTCAGCAGTAAAGTACTGAATCACATTTTTGCTTTAGAATCCTACACACTTTCTTTTTTTCTGCATGTGTGTTCGAGAGCACATGCCTTGTATGATCTAGTGTTTGGCTGCAGTGCTGCATGTCAGCCAGCACATGGTGTGATGATGTAATCCCATTCCCATTTCCCACACACCGATTTATCATCATTTTATGCACATTGCACAGTGAACACAAAAGATCACGTGATTCTTGTGTGACAGGCTGTTGCCCTCCACCTGCTGCATTATAAAATGTAATTGTGCATATAACATTAAAGTACTTCTTTTTAAAGGAATAGTTCACCCTAAAACGAAAATTTGCTGAAAATATACTCACTCTCAGACCATCCAAGATGTAGTTGAGTTTCTTTGTTCATCAACAGATTAGGAGAAATTTAGCATTACATCACTCACATGACTCCCAGTGGATCCTGTGCAGTGAATGGGTGCCGTCAGATCAAGAGTTCAAACAGCTGATAAAAACATCACAGTAATCCACAAGTAATCCACGCAAATATAGTCCATCAATTAATATTTTATGAAGTGAAAAGCTGTGTGTTTGTAAGCAACAGTTCCATAATTGTGATGTTTTTACTTCAAACCATTGTTTCTGGCTAAAATATAAGTACTCTATCCATAATATTGTTTTCTCCAGTAAAAAAAGTCACCTTGTCTGAATCAGGAAAGACGTAAGCACAGATCAAGCCCTGTTTACAAGTGAAAAAATCCCTTTGAACTGACGGCACCCATTCACTGCAGAGGATCAATTGGTGAGTAAGTGATGTAATGCTAAATTTCTCCATTCCACATGGAGAAACAAGCTCATCTACATCTTGGATGGCCTGAGGGTAAATTTTCAGCAAATGTTCCTTTTGGGTAAACTGTTCATTTAATATACTAATGTTAATCTAATAAAATGTCATTAAAAATGAATAATAATATTGAAATATAATGTATACAGTAGATATAGAACTGAGTGTTGTTGTTATGACAGTCAGATTTGCTGAAAGACATAAAGAATGAAAGTATCAGCAGATCAACTTCATTTTACTGAAAACATATTTACATTTAGTGAATTGTCAGGATGCAAATGAGAACACTGATGTGCAGTTGTTCTGTACCAATCTGGTCAGGGCAGTACTGCAGTAAACAAACAAACCCCTCTCCCCTCCCTTTTTCTTGATGTCCTTCTCAGGGAGACTGGACAATACCAACAGCAGCTCTCTCTCTCTCTCTCTCTCTCTCTCTCTCTCTCTCTCCCTTTCAGTCTGTCCCTGAGAGCCAATCCTCTTAATGCAGAGTGAGCGAGAGAGAGCGTGAGGGAGGGAGGGAGGGAGGGAGGGGGCAGCAAAGAGAGATGTAGAGGAGAGAGAGAACAGTTGGTGCTCAGAGCTGACACAGGACACGTAGAGAAAGACAGTGCTGCAGCGTATGGCGCTGTAAAGCAGCCTCTCACTCCACCAACTCTCTCTGCCTGGATTCTCATCTCTGTGTCGCTACAGAGACTGAGCCTGCTACCCAGCCATGGCCAGCCAGCAGGACTCAGGCTTTTTTGAGATCAGCATCAAGTCTCTGCTGAAATCCTGGGGCAGCAGTGAGTACGAACTCTGCACACACACTCGCGCAGTATTCTACATCCACATGAGATGTCGCTGCATTTGTGTGCCGACCCTTCTGTAGCACAGAGTTGTTTATGTTCTGCTGAATCTATGTGTTTCCTCTATGCGTTTTATATTCTTTAATGCTAGTGACGAGATTTAAACCCCAACATTATCAGGAGACTTACATGGTTCAGTTCACTCTGGGATGTTTACATCCTTCTGTTATTTCTGAGAGGCTTTGGTTATCCAATATTCACACTCAACTTGTAGAGGCACTCAGGATGTTACTTGTAAAGTGATGATGTTAAATGTGTGCGTGTGTCCGGTTCATTAGTGTTTGGCTGGAGAGGTTGTGTTATGTAATGACTGCAGACCAAAGAGGCTCGTGACGTGACCAGGAGGATTTGTGCTGTGGATTTTCATCACGTGCTGCGTTTGAGCACGTCAATACCTCTCAGTGTGCAAACATCACTGCGCCATGTCAAGGTTATTCTATGTCATGGATGATGTAAATGAAGATGATGATGCGACAGTGACATCGTATGTTTCTGATGATGTATGAAAAGCATCATTTGGTCAGTTCTGAGTGGAATATAGGCTGTGTTTTTGTATAAGTGTTACAGTATTGTTTTGAACTTTGTGTACCTGAATTATTTCATAAACTATTCTAGTTTAGATAAAAATGGTTGTGTCAACTATTTTGATTAATCATTGATTACTCTGTTGACTATTTGATATGTTATTACATTTATTTTATAGAGTAGTTGTTATGACCTTAAGTAAAACATTAACTAAAAGGATCTGACATTTGAGTTTGAATGTTAAATCAGAAGAGAATGTGACATTGAAGGTGCTGTATGATAATGTGTTGGTGCAAAAAGTTTCATGCCACTGGGATGGGAAATGTTACATCCCTGGGTTTAACCTGTATAAACCAGGCCTTAGCCTCACAAATGATCCCTTCAAATACATACAGTTTGACATGTTAAGTCACTGCTCTGTCTCTGCGTAGTGTGTTTGTGTGTGTGTGTGTGTGTGTGTGTGTGTGTGTGACTGTGTGTGTGTTTGTGTGTGTTAGAGGGATCTCTAACTTGCATTGTCAGCAGAGGTAGAACTGTCAACTGAAGGTGATAAAGATGTGTTTTTCTTGTACAAAGGAGGTGTGTTGCTGTCCAGTGGCTGTTAATTTGTTCCCGTGTGTTTTAGACGTGCTGCTCGATCCCTGTGAAGTAGAACAGGTGGTATGGTAACAGTCTGCTAACTCACTCAAGCAAATCCACTCAAATCTCTTTGCAGCCCCTCTGATCTCTTTTTCTGCATGCTCTCTTTCTCTTTTTTTTCTCTTGCATGCTCTCTTTCTCTATCAATTTAATTCCCTAAGTACTTGGTAAAAGTACCTTTTTTATATAAGCTCAACCTGCTGTGAATTAGTTTGTGTACAAATAAGAGCAACAAATAATCATGGCGAGATAAAGAAAAGTAGATGGATGGAGAAAGGGGTCTTGTATGTTTATACTGATAAGTAAAGTGCAGTTTGCTGCCTCTGTTTAACACACACTTAGACATGCTCATTATCGAGAGTGGGTCTCTAGTGCGATTACTGTATTATACTGTATTTCCGAGCAATCGCTTGGACTGGATCTACCAGTCATTATACAGATGATGGTGTGTCTGGACTTGCCTTGCACTGATTCGTAGTTATTGTGTATATACATAGCTGTAGTTTAGATAGATTTGACCCTCCTTTGGGAACATATAAATGTCCTCATTTGGAAAGCAAACTTTCTCATCAATAATTTTTTATAATGCTTTTCAAAAATTCAAAAGCTGTTATTTTAGTATTAGTTTTTCCATGATGGTGTCATCTTAATAACTAGGTAAAAATTATTAGTATAAGGGTCTTTAGACAGAAAGATCTGGCTCACAAGAGCCATTTATTTGTTTTAAACTAGTTTCACTATATGTTTTGTGTATTTATAATGTCATAATAAACATTTTTTACTGGTTATCATAATGGTTATTGTAGCGTCATACTGGATCTCACTGGAATTCACATCCAGTGCATCACTGCATTTCACTGGATAACTCTGATATCCATTCTGATATCATATTTCACTGGATATCATAGGTATGATATAAACGTGATATCAGAATGGCTATTGTGACATCATCACTGCACACTCAAGTGAATCCAGAGTTCTCCAGTGAAATGCAGTGACGAAATATGTGATTGAAATATGATATCAGAATAGCTGCTTTGGTATCATCATCACTGCACCCTCCAGTGAATCCTGTGTACACACTGAAATGCAGTGTGATGTCACAGCAGCCATAATGATAATGTTTATATCATACCTATGTGAAATATGATATCATATTCAGTGAAATTCACTGATTCACTGAATTGTGCAGTAAAATCCAGTGAAGTGTCACAATGGCCATTAAGATAGCATGTTTGTGAATTCCAGTGAAATCCAGTGATGATATTCTAAATGCATTATGATGTCACAACAGGTATTATGATGTTACAATGTGTATTCATAAAGGGCATTGTAATTCTTTTATAGAATGTAACGCTTTTATAGATTTAATTGAAATTTACAAATTCTATATGGATTCATGTTTTGAAGATTAATTGTGTGTACTCCCAGTAAAAAGAAATGAATGTTTTAGAAGAGTATGTGTCAGCGCCGAGGTTAAATATAGCACCACATAGTCCCTCCCACCCTCTCTCTCTCTCGCTCAATCTTTCACTCTCTCTCTCTTGGCTTTGCTTGAATTCCAGCTTGACCTTCTCCTCAGTTAGGGCTTGCTTTTATCAAAAGTCTACTAGGAGCTACACAGGAAGGCTGTGTTTCCTTGAACTTGCAGTCTCCTACTCTCATAACTCCAAGAGCAAAGCCCTGCTATCCCAAGTTCGTGGCTGTTTGATAGGGCTGCCTAGCATGGTGCAGGTCCACAAAGACAGGGCAGGAAGACGGATGGGAAATATGGAGCTCTGGTGGAGGTAGAGGGCTAGTTTTGTTTTGGATTACTGGAACTGACACGGCCGCATCATGGAGCTTTCTCCCGTGCGGTGGAGTCGGGCCAGCGTCATCAGCTTCATCAAGGGCCTTGGTAGGTGCCACTGACCGAAAGGTCTGCGGGTGCGTGGGTGTTGTTCATGTTCTCAGCGCTTGCTGTAAAGAGGTTGCATTCTGTGGATTCCTGATAGTGTGTTCAAGGCTCATGAAGCGAGCAAAATATTTCACAATTCCTTTCCAACAGCTCCCCTCTTCGTTCAGTTTGAGCCGCTCAGGCTCGGCAGCAAATTCGGAGGTGTCAACTGACGTCCGCTGTTTGTCCATAAATAACGTCGTTGACGTTAATGTTATGTACAGAGGACTGCCAAGCCAACCATATGTGGTAAATTCAAACTGATGATTAACAAATGTTCAGTGTCAGTTTTGGTCTTGTTTGATAATAGGCATCCAACAGCTTGTAACTATTTGGGTTTCTGTCTAGGTGGTTTGTCTCATGTCATTTAGCACAAGTACTAATCATTCCATTGTATTACCCTTGACCTGAGCAGTGGTTAGGTCATGAACTCCTATTAACGTGTTGTGAAGTTTAAACTCTGAGGTCTGCCAGAGGAATTTTAGATTGCAAAATATCAGCCTGACATGCAGTGCATTTCTTCATTGGAGCTTACTGATAGAATGTCCGAGCTATATCCGAACATTAGAATATTACCCAGACTGCAACTGCATGCAGTATCAATGCTTTGACAAACATCCACAACACTGCAACTTTGTGTCAATTTTTTGCACAGGCAAACAACTCTCACTTATTCTCCAGAAAACTAATTGTGACTATGTGGAGGAATTGCCTACTTTTGATGCTACTTAAATGGGGGATTACTTAATGCTACTTAAATGTTTCGATATGGATTGCTTTAGTTTCAAATGAGCAAAAACTAGTTAATGAGAGATCTCTTTAACAGCCTTAATCTCTAACTGTTCATAAAAGCACATATGCAATCATCATTTCAAGGGAATTGCCTCAATTTTTTTACTGCACGTCTCGTTAAACTGCTCATTTTGCTGTTAGGAATTAGGATTTTTTTTCTATTCGTTTTGTAGCTTGTGACTTGTGAGGTTGCAGGGGTCTATTCTAAGAGGAGCACATGCTTGAAGCCCCTGCAGCCACATGACGTGGGCTCCCCCGGCCCCAGCCAGCCTGCTGACCCCCCTTCCTCCTTTGGGAGCGATGACATGGTCATGCCAAAAATGAAAACACCAGTTGCTCCATCCCTGGCCGATGTGAGATGGTGCTCTCAAGGCATAGACTCAGGCCTCAACCCTAACATTGACAGCACCTTTCAGTATCTCATATCTGTCAAAATATCTGTCATGTTTTTTCATTTGCTAATCTGACAAGTTGATTCCATCTCAAAGCATTTGATTGGCCAGGCACTTTTGCCTCTGTGTGGGATCAGAAAATCAAGTTGTATTCACTCGAGTCACTAGCACCACACAACATGTCATCGTTTGTCAGTGCACTGATTAGCGCAATAATTGAGCTACTAATAAGATCCATAATAAACTAATCCTGTTTTTTGTGCATTCCCAGCATCCCCCATAGGAAAGCGCCCTCTCCCCCAAGTGAGCAGCGCTCTGGGCGAGAGGAAAGGTCCCGTTGCCATCATGCCAGTTACCGTGGACCCAGAGAGCAAACCGGGCGAGTATGTCCTCAAAAGCCTGTTCGCTAACTTCACCACCCTGTCTGAACGCAAAATACGCATCATCATGGCGGAACCACTGGTAAGAGACCTATTTTTTTGTTTGATGTCAGACTTTGTTTAGGCAAGAAAAGGTTTAGCATCTCTTGGGATCTAATTTTCCAAAGCATTTACATGCAGATGATCTGAGACACAAGACCTCAAAAGCAAGTAAATAACTTCTAGCCCATATTAAAACAGCCACCACAAGTCAGAGTTTGGTTTGAGTCTTTCTTACACCTCCCTTTAGCTGATTCTCTGGTATGTTGAGTAGTCTAGAAAAACAGGAAGTGTACAATATGCTGTCTAAATCAATTAGACAGAGGAGGAGAGATATGTAACAGCCCTGGCATACAAGTTATTAACGACTCTGCTGTTGCTTTCATTTGTAATTGCTTTAGTTGGCAGGCATCAATGTGACCCTGGACCACAAAACCAGTCATAAGGGAAATTTTTTTAAATTGAAAGCTGAAAGCTGAATAAATAGGCTTTCCATTGATGTATGGTTTGTTAGGATAGGACAATATTTGGCCGAGATACAGCTATTTGAAAATCTGGAATTTGAGGGTGCAAAAAAAAAAAAAGAAATTACTGAGAAAATTGCCTTTAAAATTGTCCAAATGAAGTTCTTAGCAATGCATATTACCCCAGCAGGCACAGGATGTCAACACAACGTCAGGTTGACATTGGACATGACGTCGGACAGATGTTGCATTTTGGTTGAGAATGAAAATCGAGTTGACGTCAGTATTTGACGCCACTTTGACATTGACTTAGCGTTGGATTTTGGTTACACAACCTAAAAACAACAAATATCAACGTCAGCTGATGTCAGTATTGGACATCAAATTAACATTGACATTAGACATTGAATTGACACTGAATTTTGGTCAGCTGACGTCACAACCGAAATCTAACCAAATATCAACGTCTTATGACGTTGTGTGTCTGCTGGGACTAATCAAAAATTAAGCTTTGATATATTTATGGTAGGAAATTTACAAAATATCTTCATGGAACATGATCTTTACTTAATGTCATAATGATTTTTGGCATAAAAGAAAAATCGATAATTTTGACCCATACAGTGTATTTTTGGCTATTGCTACAAATATACCCATGCTACTTAAGACTGGTTTTGTGGTACAGGGTCACAAATGTTAATACTTCACAATATATCTTCAAACTGCGCTAATAGCTGTGAGATACTGTGTCTGTTTTTGCTGCAGTGGCTCAGGTTGCCTGGTCTCTCTGTATCACTGTAATTCCATTATGCTAGAGTGCAGATTTAAGTGGACAGGAATGGGTTTCATCTGCTTGGTATGTTCAAGCCAAAAAGCTCATGGACCAAACAGGAAGCAGTCAAAGCTCTCAACATACCCATTTAAGTAATATCTCCATGCACAGATATACTGCACCCAGACAGTGTGTGCTTTAAGCTAATGAATCAATTTCACATTGATGACTATGTCATCAGAGTTGAGGTGCTGAGTTTTGTCAAATGCATTTTCAAGCCAGTAATGTACAGTTCACAATTTATAGATCACAGCAGTAACTTCACATCAGATTCATGTCTAAGAAACACAAAGTTCAACCATAATAGAAATCATTACCTTTAGAAACAGAACACAGCCATGACCTAGACATCTATATTCAACCTCTCTTGACCCTGTCTACCCTCATCAAACCTGAAAGTGTGTGTTTGTGTGTCTGCATGTTATGGTGCTAATCACTTGATTTGACCTTTAGACCCAGCCTCAGTTAAATTGTTCTCTTGGCTTCATGGCCCACTTTCCCACTGCTGCACATTAAAGCTGTGGCATCTTCAGATTAAGTTTAGTCTTGTTTGGATCAAATGAATGAACTTCAGAGGATTACAGTTTAGTGCTGTATCAGTATAAGAGTCTTTGCTGACGTCTTTCAATGAATGATAATGCTCACGTGAGTGCTATAAGCACACTAAGACAAACTTTTTCTGTATTTGTTACAAATTATTTTGCATATGTTAGCGAAACATGGAATAATGTGTTCAACAAAGCTGAGAGTACTGTAGTTTTATTGGCAGCTGAAAGCCTGATTAAAATTTGCCTCTAAAATGAACTCTTTTTCTGACAGCATTTTTAAAAAAGTTGCCAGTCACCTGCAGCATTTCTGATCATTTTCACAAAATTTTCATGGCCCCCAGAATGTTTTGCTGTATGAATATCTGAACATGCAATATATCAAAAGAAAGAACAGAGCCTCTGCTTTTAAACAAAATTTTATCAACACTTCAATGTGGATATGTTTCATTTAAAAAATAACATTTTGTACAAAAAGCTGAGAAAATCACATTTTTGCCGTTTTGTTTTATATGCTGTTTTATGGTTGACAATCGCATTATTTTTCATATGCATCTCCTTACATATGTTTTCGCTTCTTCTTCACTTGTGTTTTGATCTGGAGATTCTGTACTTATTCAGATGTTTAATAGCACCCCCTACCATATAAGAACGAGAACACAGAAAGCCAAAGAATTCAGTCAATGGCGGGGAAGCATTTTCTCATAAATTACAGAAAATTCTGTCAGTGGCAGGGGAAAAGTTAATAAACAAACACTCAAGACCTTGTTGAATGAAGTCTGAAGTCTGTAAAGGTTTGCAAGCGCAGATTCTGTGTGCTGCTGGTTATGTTATTTCAAGTTCATTCATTACAAAAGAAAGATTGTTTTCCAGCTGGCAATCTGCAGCCAATTATCTAGTTCTTTTTGATGTTCTGCAGGAAAAGCCCCTCACCAAATCTCTACAAAGAGGAGAAGACCCACAGTTTGATCAGGTGAGATCAAGGGTCATTTTCCATATCCTTCGTGACATTTAAGACTTTTATCCTGCCTGATACACACTCACAATTAAACAATCAGTTTTGTTTTCTTTCCACCAAAAATGTACAGCTCTGGAAATGATGAAGTAATGTTGGAAAAGAATAAATGATCTGCTCCCAAACTGTCCAACTCTTCTAGCCTTTCTCTATTGGTAGATTTTTATCCATCATCAGTCAGACCCTAAGAATAGCATTCCTATAGTTGGTGCAATGCTGTCCCGACTTTACCCCTCTGTACTGAATTCTTAAGCAGTCTGAACGTGTGTGTGTGCATGAACATCTCACAGTGGTTGGGGGGAATACCAGGCCGTCTCTGCCCAGACACCCCTCCCTTACTCTATCTGGTTTAGCCCAGCCTGTATGACCGCATCTACTCCCTGGATCTCAATTCTGGCTGTTTTCTGATGACACATATTCCACCCATAATAACATTTCATTTATGCTGCATAGTCAATATGCCTAGTTATACTACAGTATGCCCTACGTATTCATTTTCTGGAGAAAAAGTACATATTTTTGAATGTGCAGCAGAAGAATTTGCATGGTTTGGGACATACTACTGAATCCTTCTCTAAAGGAATGGGTGGTGGTTGGCAATATTAGCTAGTTTAGTTTCCTTGAATCTACACTTCAAATTTCCAATGGAAATAGTAGACCATTAAGATAGTTTTGGGATGATCATTTCAACATACTATGATTTCTTATTCTTATTTCAAACAATATTTAGGATATAGATATAGTATACAATATAGTATGCAAATTGAGACATAGCATTACAGTCTAATACAATACATTGAGTCTTTCATATGGGCACATTCAAGCAATGTTGGACATACCGTACTACCCACTATTTTTAATTAAATTAAGCACTATGCACCACATGCAAATTTTCTGCATGCATAAATTACCCAGATAACTTCTGTTGTTAAAATATGGATACTGCATACTGTTTCAATTACTATTTTTATAAAATAAGTATACAGTATATACTGTACAGTAAGCAGAATGCTAATATTCCATTCCGTGCATAGAGTTAATTCCCTTTGCATTTTGTGCTGTACACTTAGCGCTATGACAGTTGATGAACAATTTCCTGAAGTTGCTTCCTATGTTTCTGCACAGCTGATCAGCACTATGAGCTCTCTTGCTGAGTATTGTCTTCCTTCCATCCTGCGGACGCTATTTGACTGGTATAAAAGACAGAACGGCTTGGAAGACGAGTCCCATGAGTACCGCCCACGTGCAAACACCAAGTCCAAAAAGTGAGTCCTTACCAATATTTAAAGTTACTAATTTCTGAGCTATTTTTAAAACTTTAAAACTGGTATGCCATTAGGATTGTGTAAACCCTTCTTAGATAAAATAAGACTCTTATATAGCGTATTGTGCCTTTCATAGGTACAAAAAGACATGTTTAATTTATACTGGAGATAAAACTAGAGCACACAGTGTCAACTTCATCTGGTTTTACAAGTCTTTAAGTCAATATAATCTGACTTAATGTCTTTTGCATAAGCACGATAATAGTATTCTATGCAAGTGTATATTTGTGTGTTTATGTGTGTGTGAGATCTAGTGTGGATGGAAGCGTGTGATTGATGCCTGTCGTCAGGAAGCCTTGCCTTCATCTTATGAAATACGATCTCTACTGCAGTGCACTGCCCAGCAGCTCATCTGACATTAGGCCAATAATAGCTAAAGGGCTGTGATGATTGGCTGTTTTTGAATAGTTGCACTAATAAGATTAGCATCGTCTGGTGGATCTTTTTCTTGTGTGGACATTTTTATGTAAGCCTACTTTCATAGTAATGATTATGTTTTTTCAATAATGTGTATTTTAGATATAGGTCCCTTGAAACATTTTCTTAGCCTCAATTCTTTGCCACAAATTTATGGTAAAGGCAAGGTAGAAATTCCTCAGCAGTGATATGCGATCTCATGTACGCAGACCGTAATCAAATATCGCTATTGGCAGTTAGGTTTGGTTTCATCAGTGCTTCAGAATCAAATACAGGCCATAGAGGATTTTTGAAGCTCTCATGGCACAAACCCCGGAGGCATGTTTGTATTTACTTAAGCACGCAGTTATTGTTCATCTAAATGTGATTTACTCAGTTTCTTCTCATTCCCTCTCTCTTTCAGTGATGAACAGCAGAAAGATTATCTGATGGAAAGGAGGGACTTAGCAATAGACTTCATATTCTCACTGGTGCTTATTGAGGTTTTAAAACAGGTAGGTTATGGTTGAACAACCACTAAACTGACAACCTGCCTCAAAAAAATACAAGAAGTAACAGAAACATATAAGATTTTATATATATGTATGTGTATAATTATTAATTTAATTGGAATTAAAAATACTTTATTTCAATGTTGATTTAATCAGTTACATTTTATTTTATTCTACTTATTTAATTTAAAGCAATAAATAGATTAATTAATGAAATGTATTATTGTATTACATTCTCTTATTTAATTTTTGTTAATTTATATCTTTTTACTTTTCCTCACTTTCTTTGTAGATCCCTCTCCACCCTCTTCTGGATGGCCTCATTCAGGAAGTCATTAATCTGGCCTTCAAACACTTCAAGTACAAAGAGGGGTAACGATCCATTTAAGTTATTTCCTCCATCCACCATAATCCATTATTTTCCTGCATCTGTTTGGATGAGTAAACCTGCCTAATAAGCATTTTACATTATTTTACGTTTACCTCAATCGAGTGTACTCACTGTAAATGTAAGTGCTGTTAAGTCAGATTGTATTTTACTGAAGGTAATTCTCTGACCTGCAGGTACCTTGGGCCCAACACAACCAACATGCACATAGTGGCTGACCTGTATGCAGAGGTTGTCGGTGTCGTGGCTCAGTCCAGGTAAATTATGAAGCAGCAAAATCAGAACATATTTAAAGTTTCATATACTGTTATGTGAAGTGAGATTTTGGGCCAGTGAGACCATTTTCGTTTGATGTTGTGTTGGGTCACCACTGTAAAATCTGGATCCTGAAGCAAAACCATTTGCGTTTGCTATAAAATTCCCACCTCACCTCGAAATGGATGGCTCCATGATTCCTCTTGGAGCCGGCGACCTGGTTTCAAGCTGAAAATGATGGCGGCATTCTTCTTCCTGGGACAGAGTGTCTAGTGTTAGATGAAGCATTAATGGGAGCCCATTACCCTGATAGACGAGAAGTCTCGTCATGTTCACAGGGAGCTTCATCAGTGTCACACAAAGATGGAGCTTCTTCCTATCAGTATGAGAGCATCAGTACTGACAGTAATGGCCTCTTTCCATATTTAATAGCGTGAAAAATGTCCTTGTAATAAGGAAGTCTTAAAATTCTGGTGTCTACATGTGTTTGTTGAAGCCGAATGATATGTTAGGTGTGCATGGGTCTGTTCTTCTTCGCCCCAGTACAGTGCATGATAAATAGCATAATTCAGTCAAACAGTGTGTACAGTGCAAATACATATGGTTACTTTATTTCTCTGAGTGGGAAAGTAGCCAGTTAGTTTGTAGCTCACCTAAAACAAACATTGAGTCTTGCAGCGAGAGATGCCTCCCTATTCCCCCTCCAGATGCCTTTCTCAATATAGGGCTGAAGATCTCTCCCTCTGTCAGAGTGAACTCACAAACACACAAACACTCCCTAACACATGTGTACAAGAAACATCCAAGTCTCCGACGAACAGAATCTGCTGACTTTGGTGGAATGGATTTAAACTTGGGCAACTTGGGATTTCAACTTCTCCATTGTACTGTAATTAGATTGAATTAATTTACTGATATTCTGATTATTTAATTAAATTAATTACAGTTGGTTGCATATGTCATTCATACTGAGATAAGCCCTCAAATGAAGGCAATTAAAAGAGAATTAAAAGAACAGACTTTAATGTGAAATGTGACTTTAAAAGTCAGTTTATTGTTTGTTTTGAATTTTGAGTTTAGTAAATTGTGAATTGAGTTTTTTAAGGTAGACATGGGATTTTTTATACTATCTGTAGTTTTTTTAAATTATGTACACTTGTAGACTGACATCTTTACCCTTGTCTCATTGTTTTTAGCTTCAGCATAGATTTGCATTTACTCATTTAGACTTACACACAAGGAACATCATAAGCAATTTCTCATAAGATATATTATGCAAATATAGATACGCAAGCAACAGCTCACAGTTAAATCGCCACTGCAAAATGTTGGGAATCAAACCAAAACTTTGCTGTTTTACTATATTATTACTATTATTTGTGTTATTTTTTAGAACTAGTAATAACTCCCTTCCATTCTTCCCAGGTTTCCTGCAGTGAGGAAGAAGTTCATCTCAGAGTTGAAGGAGCTCAGGCAGAAAGAGCAGAGCCCGTATGTGGTCCAGAGCACCATCAGCCTCATTATGGGAGTCAAGTTCTTTCGTATTAAAATGTACCCAGTGGAAGATTTTGAAGCGTCTTTCCAGTTTATGCAGGTACACAACAAAACAATTCCACAAATACTTTAATTGACAATCAGTTTACCTTATGATAAATAAAAATCTTTCTTTTACTCTTATATGTTTGTAGGAATGTGCTCAGTATTTCTTGGAGGTGAAAGATAAGGACATTAAACACTCTCTGGCTGGACTCTTCGTAGAGATACTCGTCCCTGTAGCCGCAGTAAGTACAGCCGTCTCTGCTGCAGTAAGTGTTTGAATGTTTAAATATTTGAAACATTTAAATGTATTTTTATGTATGCACTAAATTATCATTTGTTTGATTGAGAAAAAAATGACAGAATGCTGTATGCCGATTTAAATTTGAATGATGAGTTTCGTGTTCAAATTGTAATTCATACTCAACATGATGTTTCTCTTCAGACGGTAAAGAATGAGGTGAACGTGCCCTGTTTGAGGAACTTTGTGGAAACCCTCTACGACACAACTTTAGACTTGTCGTCCAGGAAGAAACACTCTCTGGCAAGTCTCGCTCTCTTTTCCCATGCTTGATAGCAGTAGAGGGAGAAGCATCTACAGTAATTGGCTCATAGCTGACATGTTTTTGTCGTTTCAAATCTCTAAGCATTTTTCACATTTTCAAAACTTACCATACCAACTGAAGATTTTATACATTCCTAACCTGTGGGACACAATAACTGTGTGATGTGTGTGAGCTGTGCATTTTGACGTTCTTGTTAAAGATCATCATTTCAGTTGATTTGTTTGACACAAATTCCTGCTAAATATTTTACAGGCCAGCTTAAAGATAACAACTCAAGTGGAAAATTATTATGACAAGAAAGTAATTTCTAAAATATGTTTGAGGGCAGTGCTTCTTAACCTGTAGGTCCTAACCCAACAATACCCATATACAGTTAAATAAATAATGTGAACTTTTGTAATAATTTACATTAATAAAATTACTAAGAGTAAATGTGCTATCAGACATTTTCTTGGCAATTTTTTTAATAACCATAGTGTCTGCAATGTAACATGGTCGCTGCTTATGTTTACTGTATGTTGATCTTTTTTTTTATTTTTGACTTAGTTTTATTAAGTTTTATTAGTAGTAACACTTGTTGGAACTATGGTATTTTTCAGTATGATTTCAGTAGGAATTTGTGTGTGTCTGAATTGTTACAGATATAAAGAGGTGTAGGGAGAGACAGTCTGAATACACTTTGTTCTTATTGGTCTTTTTTTCTTTCTCAGGCTCTGTATCCATTGGTAACGTGTCTGCTGTGCGTGAGCCAGAAGCAAATCTTTCTAAACAGATGGCACGTCTTCCTCAACAACTGCTTGTCCAACCTGAAAGTGAGTCTTTGTGATGCACAAAGCTTGTATAGACCTGAGATGACATCACATTATGGATGAGCATATTACAACAGATCACATGAAAAAATGAATGCACTTTTGTTGTGCAAGGCAGTTGTGTAAGCATCATGTGATTGCATGTTCTTTTAATCATTGGAGACCATCAGTCAAGTGCACAGATAATTAAGGTGGCAGCAGTTACAAGCAAATAGCTGTTAAAAATGTGTGAAATGCAGAGGGAGGGCAGCAAATTGCAAGAATGTTACAGTGTGTTTGCTTGAAGGTGGACAGGAGAATCCTTTATCATTAGCTTAACATCTCATTGTACATTCTGTACTCAGCGGTTCAGTTTTTATACCTGTGTGGGGGTGTGAGAGAGGCAGAGTGAAAGAATTAGTTGAAATGAACTGAGTCGGGGCAAGAAAAAGGAGGTGCAAAACAACAACCATGAAGTGCAGCTCTGAGAGACCCTCTGGCAATGATGCTGGGTCTTTCTTTCACGCTTTCAGCTTTTATCTGATTTCTGTTATCTCTCAGTGTCTCTCAGGCAGTTGTCATGTTGTACTTGCAGTGGTCTGCTGCAGTTAGACTGAGAGCTGCTGACTTGTTATCTAATGAGGGTTTTGACCTGTTCGCTTCAGTGCCCACGTTTGGTCAATAGTCCAAGAAAATGTAACACCAAAACCGAGAAACACCAAACATGAAAAAACATGGGTTTAAAAATAAAAAAGATGGTGAAAATAGTTTTAATCAGTATGCTTGTATAAAAATATGTATAATTTATTAGATGTATCACAAGAGCATAACTGGAAATTACAGCAGTGCTCTTCTTTCAGAACAAAGACCATAAAATGGCCCGGGTGGCACTTGAATCTCTCTATCGGCTGCTGTGGGTCTACATGATCCGAATCAAATGTGAAAGCAACACTGCAACGCAAAGGTAGTGTATTGAAAATCAGAAACATACAAGCCACAATTTAAGAAATATATTTCTAATATAAGAAATATAATGGATATTTCAAATGCATTACACTGACAGTAATGATGAATAAGATGTTGATTCCGATGATTGACATGACATTTTCATCTTTTTATCCATTTCCAGCCGCCTCACCTCAATCATATCAACACTGTTCCCTAAGGGTTCACGGAGTGTCGTTCCTAGAGACATGCCACTCAACATCTTTGTCAAGATAATTCAGTTCATTGCCCAGGTTTGACACCCACACACCTTTATATGCCTGATATGCATCTAAGAAAATATTGCACATCTATGTTTTTGTCATGGCACACAGTAATATGACCTTTGTTTCTCTCCTTATGACAGGAAAGACTGGATTTTGCAATGAAAGAAATAATATGTGATCTGCTGAGTGTTGGAAAATCAGCCAAAGCTTTCAGTTTAAATCCCGAGGTAAAGTTTCTACTCAAACACACACACCCACATGCTTACTTCAATGCTCAAAAATTCTGTACAGCCAAATAAACCCATACAAAAACATATATCCCAATAGAATGAGTTGAAATCTTGTCATGAGGAAATGCATATTTGGTTTATTTTCTGATATTTGTGTGGTGTTTGTCCAGAGAATGAACATCGCTCTGAGAGCCTTCCTCGTCATAGCTGATAACCTGCAGCAGAAAGATGGTGAACCACCCATGCCGAACACAGGGGCCACTTTGCCTTCTGGGAACACACTGAAGAAGAAAAAAACTTACCTCAGCAAAACTCTAACTGAGGAGGAAGCAAAACTTATAGGTCAGGCCTCTTATATTGCGAACACCTGCTTGTGAGTTTGTTGTATATTTTGCAGTTTTTTATAGTCTGGATTGTTTATGCCATTCCCTGCAGGTATGGCACCGTATTACTCCCAGGTCAGGAAGGCCATTGATAACATCCTGAGGCACTTGGACAAGGAGGTGGGCCGCTGCATGATGCTCACAAACGCCCAGATGCTTAACAAGGAACCTGAGGACATGATCACGTAAGCAGCTGTTTCTGGCCTGTCTCCACCTATTATTTATCTCTGAGCGTAACATGAGTGGGTGAAGGGAAAGCTCACAACCAGACAACATATGAGTCACATCCAGCCCACACACCGTGTTTAGACAGTTTGCCATTTTCTTTTTTCCTGTTTCCTTTTGTTTCTCTTTTTTCTGTCTCTCTCATTGTTTACTTTTGCATAACTCATCCCTGCTCTTTCTGGTCAGGGGTGAGAGAAAACCTAAGATTGACTTGTTCCGGACATGTGTTGCGGCCATTCCCCGAATCCTGCCAGATGGCCTGTCCAAAATTGAACTCATCGATCTCTTGGCCAGGTGAGGTTCACCACGCACCCTTTGACTAAACAACGCACCATGCGATAAAAAGCTATAATTGCCATTGATTGTTTTTCTTTTTGCATTTTGCAGGCTGACGGTGCACATGGATGATGAACTCAGACTCATTGCCCAGAATTCCCTGCAGAGTCTGCTGCTAGACTTCTCCGACTGGCGAGAAGATGTGCTGTTTGGCTACACTAACTTCCTGCTGCGTGAAGTGCAGGACACACAGCAGGGCCTGCAGGACTCATCCATTAAATTGCTGCTGCATTTCCTGACGCAGTGGAGGCTAGCGATACAGGCGCCTGGAAAACGCTCAGCAGAGGTATCAGTATTATGTGCCGCTTGACGTTTTGCATGAAAATGTCTATGCATGCTTAGCCAATGTAAACAGTTGTGGGCATGATCGTGTGTATGTGTATATATTTGCTGACTTCAGATGGGAGCTCAGAGCAGTGGGAGCTCCAGACTGCCGCCCGAGCGCAGTCCTCACTCCGCGGTGCTGCACGCTGTAGAGGGTCTGGCCCTGTTGCTGCTGTGCTCCTGCCAGACCAGCACCCGCAAACTGGCAGTGTCCGTCCTCCGGGAGATACGGTGCCTGTTTACAGCCATCGGACAAGCCGAGGTGAGACAAGCTGCTGGAACTTTAGGCCAGAAAAACAAAACAGTACAAAAAAAACCAAACACAACTAATTAAAACAAACAGCTAATGAGAACGGAATTGCGCAGAACAAGGCAGAATAAAATATTATAGAAAAGACAGAATATAATAAAAACATTTAGAATAGAAAAAGACAGAATAGAATAGAATCTAGTGGAAAAAGGCAAAATAGTAAAGAAATAAAGATCGCATGAAATAGAAAAAGAACAGAATGCAACAGAATAGAATAGAAAAGACCATTGACAAAGAAAAGCAAAACAAATAAAATTGTACAGAAAATGATAGCGTAGAATAGAATAAGATACCGAATATAGAATAGAATCAGATTAGAAAAGAGTCAAAAATAAAAAAGACAACATAGAATAGAATAAAAAAGAATAGAACATAAAAAATAAATGAAGAAAATAGTAAAAAAACAAAAAAACAAAAAAGATATAGAATAGAAAAAAGATAATAGAATAGAATATAATATGCATAGAAGAGAAAAATGAAATAGAATAGAAATATAACTAGTAAAACAACAGAGTAAGATTGAATGGAAAAAGAGAATTGAATAGAAAATGAAAGAAATAACTTTACAGTTAAAAAATGTAAAACATACTGATTATGACCAAACCTTAGGTTGGCACTAAAGCTCATTGACTGATTGTATTGATGTATTGAATTTGATGTCCTGTGTCCAGTTTAAATCATCCTAAACATGCAGTGGGTCGATATCAGATACAATACTAATCATTACTAAACCTGTTAGTGTAACATAAACAGTATTCAACAAGAGCCTTACGACTGTCATGTGATTCTGCTCTCAGGATGACGATAAATCCATGATTGAGGTTATGGACCAACTGGCCCCCAGTGTGCTGGAGAGTTTCGTCCACGTGGCCGTCTCTGACTCTGTAAGAATTTCCCATTAACCCAGCGGACGTGTTTCTGTTTGTGTATCCATATGTTAATGTATCGTTCTCAGTATTGACCTCTACTCACATAAAATTGATTTGTGCCACAAGGCTTTTATAGAACTTGGTCACCAAATGTTTGTGTCTGTAACACTCATGCATGCTTGGTCAAGTTCAGCTATTAAAATCTGTGTTCTGTGAAGGCCACCCTGCCCATGAGTCATCACGTGGACCTGCAGTGGCTGGTAGAGTGGAACGCCCGCCTGGTTAACAGCCACTATGACGTAAAGAGCCCGTCTCACGTGTGGATCTTCGCCCAGTCTGTGAAGGACCCTTGGGTGCTCTGCCTCTATAGCTTCCTTAGACCAGAGCACCTCCCTAAGCATTGCCCCACAGCGCTCAGCTACGCCTGGCCCTACGCATTCACACGCCTGCAGCTGCTTATGCCGCTAGTTGACCCAAAGTGAGTTTTCGATTCGATTTTTTGCACAAGTACTGCACAAGACATTCACGTCCCCAGTAGAAACTGTTTTTGAGACCCTTCCTCTGATACCCCCTGCAGCAGTCCCGTTTATGCCAAAAAGACCAGCACACCTGGTCCAGCCGATGGTTATGTGACGCTGTGGAGGAATTACCTGATATTGTGCCTCGGTGTTGCCAGACCTAGCATCATGAGTCCAGGTCACCTGAGAGCCTCTACACCTGAAATCATGGCTACCACACCTGATGGCAGTGTCACATATGACAACAAGGTATGTTACACCCATAGCAGTCATAATTCAGAAAATGAAATTCTGCTTTGACACAATCAGTATTGTCTAAAGCACTATATAAATAAAGGTGAATTGACTTGATGTCATGAGTACATGTATGTGTTTATGATCAGGTGATAGGCACACCATCAGTGGCGTGGCTCCTGAAACAGCTGGTTCCTCTCATGAGATCGGAGAGTTTAGAGATCACAGAGTCTCTAGTCCTCGGCTTTGGGCGAACAAATTCCCTTGTGTTCAGGTATTGTTTTTAATAAAGGAGCTTCTTTTTCGTTCTAATGAGTTATTTAGCATAATTTCCTCCAAAAAACAGATTTCCATAATTTTCGTAAGAGGTTATTTCTTAAACCAGGGCAGTTTTACATAAGATATATCAAAATCTGGCAACTGCTCTGGTCTTTTGCCTCAGGCGTTGAGGAAGCTGTGAAAAATGTTTGGTGTTTGGGAACAGCAAATGAAAAGAGCAGCAAGTAATGTATGTGTGTCAAACAAAATAGCAGAGATGACTGCCATTCCATTCTGACGTGTGCCGTTACTTAGAAGTGGACAGATATCTACAGATTCCATAAGACTTGTTAAAAAAAACTAAAAACTTAAATAAACTAAAATGAAAATGAAAACAAAAGATATAAAACTTCAAGAATATTAATAAGTGCTATAATAGTATATAAATATATTAGAATAAACTATTTAATGTAACGCAAACTATTTAATGTAACTTAGAATTTTCAGCCCTAGACATATTGATTTTAATTTTGACATTTTATGTCAGTTATGAATTCATAGCAACACACTGCAGAATAAAGCCATATTCACACCAGCCTTTGGAGTCAAAAACATATTTATGGAAATATTTACATTGTTTTCATTCTGCGGGTTTCTCATGACTGTTTCATACATGTGTGTTTGATTAGGGAGCTGGTGGAAGAACTCCATCCTCTAATGAAAGAAGCTCTGGAGCGGAGACCTGAGGTGAGAGCTTTGTCCTAATGCAGCTCTTTGGAAACTTTCGAAACCCCACAAATAACATAGTGTGTATTGTTGGGTCCATAGTGCAGTGGAAGTGCTCATGCACATTTTTAGATGTAAATTGACTCTCTGTGTGTTATTCTTTCTGTTTCTGTAGAATAAGAAGCGAAGAGAGCGGAGAGATCTGCTTCGGCTGCAGCTGCTGCGTATCTTTGAGCTTCTTGCTGACTCAGGCGTCATCAGTGACAGGTGAACTTGTCTACTCACCCCAGGCCGGTTTTGTGGACTTAAGTAGTCAAATCCTGGGTTTAACTTTTTAAACTGATCTACTTTCGCAACAGAGCAGGTCTTTGACCTGTGTTAAATAAAAAGGGAAAGGGAAAGTCATGTAAAAATCCCTTGTGCATCTGTTTTACTGTTTTTTTTCCTTCTCTGCAGTACCAATGGGGCATTGGAACGAGATTCTCTAGCTCTAGGAGCCCTTTTCCTGGAGTATGTCGATCTGACCCGGATGCTGTTAGAAGCAGAGAATGACAAAGAGCTGGACATTTTGAAAGACATGAGAGCTCATTTCAGTGGAATGGTGGCCAACCTCATCCAGTGTGTACCAAGTAAGACATGGAGGAGCCAATACTTTGAATATCCCTTATCTATTTTAGGATTTTAGTCACATATATCCTCTTCATTGGCATCTCAAATATCTTTCCCAGTGTACAATAAATACTCAAAATACTCCCAAATAAGTTCCAAAAGACCATAATGAGAGCAGGTCAGATATCTTAGCTGATATAATAGAGCCATTGATACGTGGGTCTTGGTGTTTGAAGTTATCCAAACATGCCGCCTTTTCAAAGGCTTAATAGGCTCAAACACTGAATGAGTCACTTATTAAAGGCCCAGGAGCAGAGCTATGAATAGAACTGTGCTTTCTCTGATTAATACGTGCTGACTGACCAAGAAAACCCTCAGACCAGCAAAGCACAATATCCCCTCTGACTCACAAGCAGCCTGCATAAGCCCACCAGAAGCCCTGTATCACAGCTAGCTCTCAAATCAAAAGATGGTTGTGATGCAGGGCTGTTTAGTGTGTAGACATACTGAAAAAATTAGATGGATATTGCTATTTGTTTATGAATAAATATGGCAAATTCAAAAGTGAACTCTTTTGAACTTTCTATTTATCAGTTTCCATAAAAGTGTTAGACATTATAGTCATGAGAAATATTTCTTGAGTACCAAACCAGCATATTAGAATGATTTCTGAAACATCGTGTGTCACTGAAGACTGGAGTAATGGCTGCTGAAAATTCAACGTTGCCATCCCAGGAATAAATTAGTTTTTTAGTATATATAAAATAGAAAAGAGTTATTTTAAATTTCACAATTTTCTTTAAATGAATGTAGATTTAGTTAGCATGAGAAACCTCTTTTAAAAGCATTCAAAATCATACCAACCTAATTTTAGATTTTAAGATGCCTGACCAAACCTATTTTACACTGTACCATGCTGAGAGCAAAGAGAAATGGAGAATGGTCCTCAAGTCTCATTGGTGTTTTTCTCTTTAGTCCACAACAGGCGGTTATTGTTCCCCCAGCAGAGCCTGAGGCATCACCTCTTTATTCTCTTCAGCCAGTGGGCCGGACCCTTCAGTGTCATGTTCACACCTCTAGACCGCTATAGTGATCGCAACCACCAGATCACACGCTACCAGTACTGCGCTTTGAAGGTAAACCTAGATAAAAAATCTGCTCATTGACGTCTTAGTGAATCACTGTAAAGGCATTTTATCAAACTAAGACCTTATTCCCTCATACTTGGCATATAGACATATGTTGTTATTTAAACTGGAAGTTTCGAATTTGCCATTTGTCTATTCGTTGTCTATTCAAGTCAGTGGAAGGAAGAAAAGATACAGTCATGTTATCAGTACTAAATCAAGTAAAAACGTCTGAAATCCAATCTGGAAAGGAGTCTTGCGGAAAATTCCCCAAGCTCTCTGCACACTTTTTGTCCAAAAAGGCATGCACTTGGCAGGTACCAGATGCTCTGAACTTTTTTTTAGTAGAAGGCGTGAAAAGCCTATTCTGTGTGTGTCACAATGGATCAGGGCTGGTAGACAGAATTAGCCTGTGTGTTAAGTTTAAAAGCATTGTGTAATTTCAGTCTCATTATGACGATTCATTTTAAAGTTTTATTCCTGTGGTTTGTCCACATGCTCCAAACTGTTGAGCTCTGATATGAGATTTTCTTTGATGTAATACTGTTTGTGTGTGTACATGGTTTGTTGTCAGGCTATGTCAGCAGTATTATGTTGTGGCCCTGTGTTCGATAACGTGGGCCTTTCTACAGACGGATACCTGTACAAGTGGCTGGACAATATCTTAGCCTGCCATGATCTCCGGGTAAGCATTCACTCGCTCTTTTTTTTATTGTTGGAACTGTTCCTGTGTCAGCTGTAGTCTTTGTCTTGACCTGTTGATGCTGAACAGGCTTCCTGTTTAAATTTTATAGCTGTTTTTTGTCAGGTGTGATACCTGTCATTAAAACTTAACCAACAAGACTGTTAAGACTGGACTGTGAACATATTTTGTTTTATTTGCTTTTCTGCTTTATTGACTTTATTGGTTCTGGGTTGTCAACCATTTAAATGAGTGTTATCTTATTTGTTTAGATCTGCAGTAAAAGTTTAAATTAATGACTAGCAGATTGGAATAACTTTAATTTTGCTTTGATTATGGGAAAAGCCCACATTTAAACACTTGTTTATATCACCGCCCTGGGCTGCAGGTGCATCGGCTGGGCTGTGAGGTTGTTATCTTGCTCCTGGAACTGAACCCAGATCAAGTGAACCTTTTTAACTGGGCTGTGGATCGCTGCTTCACTGGATCACACCAGCTCGCTTCAGGGTGCTTCAAAGCTATTGCTACTGTGTGCGGTAGCAGGTAATTAGAGCCTTCGTCATTGCCATGGTCACCTTTAATGACATTTTCAGAAAGCAGATCATACATTTTTTTAATCTGTGTTTTGTTCTTACATTTCAGGAATTATCCATGTGACATCGTGACCCTTTTGAATCTGGTGTTGTTTAAGTCATCTGACACAAGCAGAGAGATTTATGAGATATCCATGCAGCTCATGCAGGTACCTGACAGTCAGTTGTTCAGATTTTCACTTGCCTTTCTTGTATTTTCAGTTGCTGAAAGAATTATAAAGAAAGTAATGTTTATACAAGTTGTCCCTCCAAAAAGAAATGAGTAAATACATTGCTAGGTCCAAAACATTTTTTTCTGTGTTATTCAGGTTCTGGAGTCCAAGTTGTCTGTTTACTCAAAGAGGATTGTGGGGCAGAAATCAGGAAATATCCTGTATGGCACACATGGTCCTTTACCGCCACTATACAGCGTCTCTCTCTTCCAGCTCTCAAATCAGCTGGCCTGCATGTATCCTGAACTCACCCTGCCTCTCTTCTCAGGTAGGGTGTGCATGTCTGTGTCTGTGACACACTTACTCATGGTTTACAAGGGATAGCTCTCAGCCAGATGTTTGAATGTATCACCAAACTGTTGCTCCACCAAAAGCAAATAAACACCTTCATGTAAAAGAATTGGCCTGGTCAAGCATGCTCTGTTATTGTACTGCAGCTCAGCTTTTGACTTTGCACTTATCCACAATCATTTCTCACATGCAGAGGTCAGCCAGAGGTTCCCCACCACTCACCCTAACGGCAGACAGATCATGCTGACCTACCTGCTGCCGTGGCTGAACAACATAGAGCTGGTGGATACAGGACTGCTTCCCCCGACCTCCAGCCCGTGCACCCCAGAAGAAGAGACTCGTGAGCAGTCTGACAACCTGGGAATCACCCACAGGCTCAAAGGCAATGGTTGGGGCTCTCTGCAGGCCACCTCACTGGTCCTAAACAACCTCATGTTCATGACCGCAAAGGTAAGAGGCACTACACTATTGTGTAAATAGCCAGTTGTGGTAATGACTCAACCCAACCGAATGAAAAGGCTCAAATTAGGTATCTTTAATATCTCAGCTGATTCTACCAGACTGCAAAGAGATGAGGAGGAGAGGAAGACTAAATTCTGATTATTTATAATGTTTATGCAAGAATTATTGCCTTATACAATGCAACATTATACAATGCTGTAATACAGTGCTATAAAAGTGTTGAAAATGGCCTCTTTAAAGGTTTGGCATTCAACTAAATGTTGTTTTTATGTGGTTTGTCATCAGTATGGAGATGAAGTCCCAGGTCCTGAGATGGAGAATGCCTGGAATGCTCTTGTGGCCAATGACAAGTGGAGTAACAACCTGAGAATAACGCTGCAGTTCCTCATAAGCTTGTGCGGAGTCAGCAGTGACACTACACTGCTGCCTTATGTAAGGAAAACACACATATGGACACTCTTTTCATTTTATTAGATCTTTAAAATGGACTAAATTTGTTTCAAACTGTTTTTAGATTAAGAAAGTGGTGATATATCTGTGTCGGAACAACACTATTCAGACCATGGAGGAGCTGCTCTTTGAGCTTCAGCAGACAGACCCGGTAAACCCAGTGGTCCTACACTGTGACAACCCACCATTTTACCGCTTTGTTGCCAGCAACAAGACCTCCGTTGTGGCCTCAGGTGAGGCACATACCCCTGGGGCAGTTTAGCAGCTTTTTATATTTTGAATGCAGTGTCAGAAGAAATCTATTTCTTAATAAATGTAAGATTTTTCAAAAGAAAAGGTCAATAATGGGTAAATTTTTGGAAGCACTATTTACTGAATACATAATTCAGTCTATAAATTAACATATAGGTGCTTATAAATGTAGTGGCTCAGTTGAGTGCTTTGTTCCATCCCATTGCAGGACCCTGGGTTGTACTGTATTGAATGCTTCGAATCTCATAACCCAATGTATGGTTCTGACCCTATAATGGGTTAAATATTCTGGTTTTGTTTGTTTGCAAAGGCACAACATCTAGCAGCAATACAGTAGTGGCTGGGCAAGAAAACTTCCAGGAGACAGATGAGGCAAAGATCGTCAGAGAGAATGAAGAGAGGTAAACACATCTTTCTTTATGTAACTTTGATTTCCTTAATAATGCAGAAAGAGGCTTATTATTTTTAAAAAATCATATTTTTTTCATACATTAAATTCTCCACCTCATATGGGCTGTATGTTCTCGTCTACCACGTATATGCTGTCTAAGTAGGCAGCTACTAGGATGTTAAACAGCCAGTTAATACATGTTAAGACAATATGCATGTGCATTTTATGTTCCCTAACGTGTTTTGCGCACACATTTCCTCAGGTTGAGCAACGCAGCCCGGGCTCATAACCGTCTGGAATCACGCTACAGCAACAGCTCAGGAGGTTCTTACGATGAGGAGAAGAGTAAGTTCTTCATCTGACCTGTATTAAGAACGTAATTATGGACAACTTTGCAGTTCACAGAGCCCTGTGTGCAACTCCAGACTTTACAGGTTACAGTCAGTAATCCCCCAGATTACAAGAACAGAGCAACAGATGGTTCACAGCTGTCAATCCACACACTGACATATATGGCTAAGGATACATTTACACTCATTGTTTTACAGCTTTAAATTTCTAACAGCTGACAACTGTACATGTGACTTACCATTTGGTGCATACTGTATATACCAATAATACATGCTCACTAGAGCATTGCATCTCCGTATTAAGGAACTCGGTACTGAAATTAAGGTCATGACGCATAACTTTGTGTTCGTATTCTCTCATGCATGTGCATGTCAACCAGTTGTGCACGCGTATTTGTGAGTTTTGGGTGTGGGAGCTGCCAGCTTTTGTCCTGCCTGCATACCTGTCATGACAGCTGAAGGACAAGTGGCAAGATGGCAGCTCTAATGGAGATGAATGATAAGATAATTGCGTGATGCGCTCTGAGTCAACTCATCGCTCCAGATGGTCATATGAAGTGACAGACTGAAATTTCTCTTTAATTTAAATTAATAATTAATTAAAATATATTAAATTATTATTTAAATTTAATGTATGAATCATTTCTTATTCTAAATTGTTAGTTTATAATTTTTAGAGTAATGTGAAGATAAAATAATAACATTAAATGATCATTTATGATTTCAAGAACATTTTAGAAATATTTCCTGATTTCTTTTGGTCATAGAAACTCAGATTCAGATGATTCAGCTGATTTAATGTTAAATCAATAAGATTTCATGTTAACTGTATGTGAAACTATAGACACATTCTAAAATGTTTCCTGTTGTAAGGGTTTCTGGAACGCTTGATTCTGATTGGTCAGTCCCAAAATTCGGTGGTCAAATATTGTTGTATAGTGGTGCTAAACTGTAAATGTGACTGTTGTGCCCTACATAGCTGTGCCAGTTTTATGTCTTTCGGATCACTCTGTGGTCTATTTATGCCTTCTGAAGTCAATATTTAATGCCTGTTTATTTAATTTTTTGGTATTTGTTTCTGGTTTGGACCTGGTAACTCTGTTTTACTATAATGCCCAGCTGATTTTTTGACTTCTGTTGTTTGTGTTAACAGATGACCCTCTGCCTCCATATGCTGCCTGGTTGATCAGTGTTTTGGAGAGTAACAGACCTCAGCCTCTTCCCATGCCTGTGAACGGAGGCTGTTGGGCCCCCCTGGTGGACTACCTGCCCGAGACCATCACCCCACGGGGACCCCTTCACAGGTACCACCTGAGTCTTCCTTCTGCTTTTTTAATTTTCTCCCTTTTGTGTTTTTGTTACTTTTACAACCCTCCTACTCACAAAACATTTACACAGACATACATGGATTCACACCATGAACTCCTCCTTACAGAGTTGCTTTTGTTCATGTGCAGTGAATGGATTTTATTAAGCCAATGCCATAAAACCCACTTGTGTTAGTTTGCTCTAGCATTTACAGCAGTTGCCCACAACTCGTGTTTTGTTTACAACAGAGGAACTGTTGTTCCGTTACGATGACAACAGTTCTTACCAGCATCCTTCTGACGTTCAATGATTTTTCAGGAGGGAGGTTCAGACGGTCAGGCATGCATCAGAGGGTGGTGCAACAACATATTTGGGGTTTTTATAAACTATCTGTCAAGTTCATCAGATGTGTGCAGACTCACGCTGACACCTGAACAGGAGAATATACATCAAAACTTATGAGTTATTGAAAATATGAGCAGAATTGCATAACAGGAATACCTGCTAAAAATAAAATAAAATCGAAGAGCCGTCTGTCTGTACCAGTTGGTAATTTCATGGATCTTGAATTTAATTAAGTGATTCATAGTCACAGCTGAGTATGCCTTCATTTTAGGCCTTTTTGCCATTTTGATAGATAAAGTAACAAGGAGAGGATGGGAAATAATGGACAGAAGAGATGCACTCAGGATGTGAAATGTTGCATGCCAGATTCGAACTTGCATCGTCCAAATGAACACTAGCCCACAGTTCCCTATCTTATTGTATACATGCATCTTTCAGTGGATGCTGCAACTAATCAGGTTAAGTATGCAAAACTATTCTTGTTGAATGTTTGTGCCGGCAGGTGTAACATAGCTGTGATCTTCATGACGGAGATGGTTGTGGACCACAGCGTGAGAGAAGACTGGGCGCTACACCTGCCGCTGCTTCTTCATGCTCTCTTCCTAGGTAAGGAGTCTTTTATTTTCTCTCTCAGCTCATCTTTTTTCCATGTTATTAAAATTTAGAGAACCCCCTGATCTAGACTGTACCTTTTTAGCTAAAAGATATGAGGGAGTTTATGTTTGGGTGTCTCTCAGTGAGAACGGACTCACATCTTTGGTCTGGTCTATACAGTGCCCGCATTCTCCACCGTAATTCACCCCAGCAGTCTGTCTGAATAACACAGCACAACAATGCCAGAAATGTGAAAAATGTCCGTGATGGAAAACGAGGAGGAGAAGGAAAGAAAGAGGGGGCTGGCAAAATGCCATCTACTCATGGCTTATCTCTCTCAGACTCTTGATGTCGTCAGCACCTCCTGCCCACAACATGCTTCTCTTTATGTTATTTGACTTTATTGTTTTTCGGCCAAAAATATAGAGCACCGATCATTATGCTGAATCTGCCATTTTGTCCGACAAACAAACCAGACAGAAGATTAGATTCATGTTGTGTGAACTTGAAAAATGGTGTGTACTGACATCTTTCCACTGTTGAATCAATACCTTCTGATGTTCATTCATGTTTATTTTGTGCTATAACTAATAAAGTGGAAGAGATGATTGGTTCACGTGCTGCTTGAACTGAAGCGCTGTAGCTATCTGTCACGACACATTAAAGAGCCACAAAACAGTATTTATTGTTTGAATTTCTTAAAAAAAGGACAAAATTTGAAAGCTGAGACTTTGTTTCATACCAAAAATAACCTGCTCTGTCTTGTCTATCAGCACAATGTCCGTGTCCTCTTTATTCCGCTTTGTATTTTTCACTGCATGAGAACATGATGTGTGGCTTGTAACAAATCGCACTAACATATAATTCCTGTGCTCATGGTAGGTCTAAACGTCATTTATAAAAAAATCTTCCTGAACACTGGCACTCTATTACAAGTATGAATTGTTGCACGGAGCCCTGTTTTGTGTTCTGCGCTTCTCCTTGGAAACATGGTGTCCTATCCATGTTATGCAACTGTACAGCAGTGGGAACACACTTTGAAAGTAATTTAGTTCAGGTTGAGAATGTTGTTCATTCCTGTCCACTTCACTGGCTTCTGTTCTATTTAGCTCCAATCAGTTCAGTTCATTTACCTGTGCATCTGTCTTCTCAGGTTTGGATCATTATCGGCCAGAGGTATTTGAGCACAGCAAGAGGTTACTCCTGCATCTCCTCATCGCCCTCTCCTGCAACAACAACTTCCAGGTCATCGCCTCTGTCCTGTTACTAACCAGAGAGATCGGTGACAACAAGACCCTCACCGTTAAATCCAGCTATCAGCCTGAATACCTCTACACAGGTACAATCAGTTCTCTACCCAGAATCCAACATGACACAAAAAGACAACTGACAGAAATAGCTTTTCTTTTATACCATTGCACAAAACAATTCCAGTTTCTTGCTAGAAGTTTTTTTTACATCCCATAAGAACAAAAATCACAGTAGAGTTTCAGAAAAGATGTCATCAATATATCAAAGTGTGCTCAGATATGCCAAGATACTAAATTCTGTGGGAGAAACATCTAAGACAGTGAACACTCAAATCAGTTGTGATATATAGAGAGCAACCTGTAAAAATTTTCTCTGGGTATAGTCATTGTTTCTTTACCCACAATTCCTTGTTTTAAGTACAGCAGCTGTACAAAAACATTGCACTCATGCCAGCTTGCACAGCAAGATCAGTGCACAAAAAAACATAGAGACTTTGCATTAAACTCATCTGACCTCATTTTGTCACATCACCTGCAGCAAAGAGCAGACAGTGTGAGTATTATATTCACCTATGTTTCCAACACAGCTTAAATTTACAAATGAGGAAGTAGGTAACTATTACAAAGCTAAAGCCCAAGGGTTAGGATTTAACTCTCTTTGGCATAGAATTCAAAGTATTTTTGGCAGCCGTTTGTCTTTCTCACTATAGAAGAGACTAAGGTAATTAGGCCAGACACCCTGCCAAGCCCCAGTTTGCATTATGACTGAGGTTTTTCTGGCATTTAATGTTTTATCCTGCATGTCATTGATGTTTCTGTTTACTTGTTTACTGATACCTGAATAGACATGTTCACACGTGTGAGAAGTCACTGCTGACAATTAAAGCTTGCAATACAAATCACATTTTTAGATGTTTTTTAGATAAGTGTGGTTCATTTTTTGACATGCAGCGAAGACTGCTGGCAAATTTGAAATGGAGAAAATGAAACCAGGCCACAGATGCAATAATAAGAAAAAAATGTTTAAGTGTTTACAGATTTGCTGTACTGTTTATAACCTGCATGCATTGCGTAACTAAACCACACTCTCGTCTGAACAGGGGGGTTCGACTTCCTGCGGGAGTGGCAGGCATCACCAGTGGCGGATTCCGGACTAAGCTCGTCCTCCACCTCCTCTAGTGTGAGCCTGGGGGGAAGCATCGGAAACCTGCCACAAATCACAGCTGACCTGGAGGAGCTGGACGAATCCTCCACAGAATCAGATGAGAAAACCAACAAGCTCATCGAGTTCCTCACCACCAGGTGTGTGGCAAAGATACTGATTTTTAGCAGTAGTTTCGATATATGTGGATGAAAATAGATTGAAACTCAGTATTGAGTATTTTTTCATGCACTTAAGCTTCATATGAATGAAGAATAGGACACTAATCTAGAATGCATACAAATATGATTATCAGGATGACAAGCCAAAATGGATGGTGCATCAACTATCAAATATTCCAAAGCTCACACATCCCCTAGAGGCCAAAGATCAAAATATTTTTTTATTTTTAAATAAACTTCAAAATAATTATTCCATCATTTATTTTTAATGATTATTATTTTAATATTTAAATTACTTAAGTTGAAATGTTTTAAATTATTTAATTTTAAATTTATGTTGTTTATTCTACATTTGAAATTCACACGCAGGCAATTTGGATAAATATCTCGAACACATATTTTCTCCAGCAAAACTATTGGGCATTTCCCAGAGTCATTAAATCAGGCATTTAGAGAGCAGTAGTTCATGTATTTGTGATTTTGGTGGTGGTGGTGATACAGTGCATGGAGTACTGTCCTGTCCTTACTCAGGGCCTTCGGACCGCTTTGGTGCCATGAAGACATCACACCAAAGAACCCCAACTCTAAGAGTACCGAGCAGCTCACCAACTTCCTGCGGCATGTGGTTTCTGTGTTCAAAGAGTCCAAATCAGGTAATTACCAAACATTTTTAGTGCATTTATGTTTCATATGTACAGAATGAAATACCCTATACATTATATTGGAACAGTGGTTGTTTGATAAGCGACTGATAAGTCTCATGTGTCAGATTTCCATCTAGAGCATCAGCTGAGCGACGTTGCGTTGCAGACGGCACTCTGCAGCTCCTCCCGCCATTATGCCGGTCGTTCGTTCCAGATCTTCCGTGCCCTCAGACAGCCCCTCTCTGCTCACGCCGTATCTGACCTGCTTTCACGGCTGGTGGAGGTTGTGGGGGAACATGGGGATGAAGTACAGGTGTGCATCCGTCAGCAAGAGTATTAAATAACATCCATGCAATAAATGCTATAATTATATAGCTCTCTGGAATAGTCCAGTTTGATTGGTTAAATGTATTTGGTGGTCAATTAATCCTTACTTTCTTTTATTTTCTTGCCTTCCAGGGTTACGTAATGGAGATTTTACTTACTCTGGAGTCTGTTGTGGATAATTTAGCCGAATGTCTGAACAACAGTGAACTTATGGCAGCTTTGACGAGGTGAGAATTGCGTGCCGTACATTATGCTTTCCTACTATTTCAACCTAAAATATTTTATATCTACAGGACACTACCATTCAAATGTTTGGGGCAAATAAGATTTTTTTAATTAATTAAAACTTTTACTCAGTGAGGACGCATTAAATTGATCAAAAGTGAAACGACATTGTTTATTTCAAATAAATGCAATTCTTTTAAACTTTCTACTCTTAAAAAAAGCCTAAAAAAATATCACAATTTCCACCAAAGTAATCAGTAGCACAACTATTTTCAACATTAATAATAATAATAAATGTTTTTGGGCAACAAATCATGTGACACTGAAGACTGCAGTAATGGCTGCTCAAAATTCAGTTTTGCCATCGCAGGAATAAATGCCATTATATTCAAATAAAAAACCCCCACTTATTTTAAATTGTAATAATATTTCAAAATATTACTGTTTTACTGTGTAAACTTTTGGATGGTAGTATTCATAACAATATAACAGGAGGAAAATATTAAATCAGCCATCTCTTTTTCTTTACATACTTGCGATGTCTCTTCCACATACAGAGATTCATCTCCAGACTTCCTGGTGAGCGGGAAGCTCAACTCAAACCGTAAGAGCACAGGGCAGCTGAACCTGCACCAAGAGGGTGGGACTAACGAACGGAACAGGCACCAGCGCAGTTACTCTGTCCCCAAAAAGTTTGGCGAAAGCGGGGAAAACTCATCCTCCAACCCTCCTCGCAGTGCCACGCTGGACCGCATCCAAGCCTGTACCCAACAGGGTCTCGCCAGATCGGCCCGCAGCACGTCCTCCAACTCCACCCGCGCCGACACAAGCGTCATCACAGACCCCTCACACTCCAGTCACCCCGCCAACCTGCTCGCCACCATCTTCTGGGTGGCGGTGTCGCTCATGGAGTCAGACTTTGAATTCGAGTACCAGATGTCATTGAGGCTGGTTCACAAACTGCTGGCGCGGGTTCCGTTGGATCTGCAGGAAAACCGGGAGAGATTAGAGAAGCTCCAGGCCCAGCTGAGGTGGAGTGGCTTTTCCGGGCTGCAGCAGCTGCTCCTAAAGGGATTCACTTCTCCAACCACGAATGATCTTACGCTTCAGCTGTTCTGTCAGCTTACACCCGTTTCACGAGTGCCAGTAGTGGACACATCACAGGCTATAGGTGGGTTTTAATTTAAAAACCTGTTCACACAGGTCAAAAACAGCACTTGCTTTCTACTCCTGTCCCTTTGTAGACTTTGTCAGTGTACAAACTGTGTGTTTAAACTAGGCTGGCTTGAGCATTCAGAGTCATGTCATGTTTTGTTGGTAGCTTTTGTGTCTGTGAGCTTTTTTTTTTCAATGTTAATGGCTTCTTTGTTGCTATAAGTTGCCTTTTTTGAGACTGGTCTACTTGCCTGTAGCTATTTGCTTACTGAAGTGAGACTGAAGAGTTGATTCTAGTGTCCCGTCAACAGAAAACAAGAAGTTGATGCACTATTTTATTACACTAAACCAAAGCCTAAAATCCACGCTTACTGTTGTTTTAAAATCTTGCTGTTCAAATGGGTCTCTACTCTCATCTGTAAGAGTGAAGGCTGTTCAGCCTGATATGCTTTTACATTGTTTTACTTTTAAATGCCTGTGATGTTAACTGCTTTCCTTTCACTTCATTTCATGTTTTATTCTCTGCCTGCTCAGGTTTTCCTCTGAATGTGCTTTGTCTGCTGCCTCATTTGGTGCAACACTTCGGTAGCCCTACGCAGTTTTGTAAAGAAAGTGCTGAGAGAATCGCACAGGTCTGTCCCGCCTCCTTTTCTCTACACTCTCCTATTACATTGACGTTTACACCTGAATGTGAAGACAAACTTGACTCATTCTCAACACCTTATCCTGTATTATAACCAACTTCAAAAGTGTTTTTTCTAGACTTATTAGGCATTTAATGAGACAACTGACTCACCGCATGCACCCTAAGTTTTTACAATAAAATCTCAGCTAGTGTGCATGTAAATAGTGGTACAGCTGACCACAATGAATAATTAATATTACACCGCATATAAGAATAAAATTACCTTATGAGCTCCCAAAGGTTTAAATACCTACAGTAGGAAATTTATTATTGTTAATGTGACTGTTTATGGTGTGTTTTCTAGGTGTGTCTGGAGGAGAAAGACAAGAACACTAAACTTTCTCACCTAGCTCATGTAATGACTCTGTATAAGACTCGTTCTTACACCAGAGACCCCTTCTCTTGGGTTAATGTGGTCTGCCGCTACCTGCACGAGGCCTTTTCGGACATCACACTCAGTCTGGTGACATACATGGCTGAGGTGAGGCTTAAATGTCTAAATATAGTCTACAAAATGATAGATATGCTGCAGCTGATATTGTATGTGAAGAACATCCTTTTAATACCTGCTCTCTTCATAGTTGCTAGATAAAGGATTACCCAGCATGCAACAGCCCCTGCTGCAGATCATCTACAGTCTGCTGAGCCACATGGATTTGGCAGGAATTCAGGTCAAACCTTTCAATGTAGAGGTGCTAAAGACCATTGAGAAATTTGTACAGGTGAGATCCTTCTGCTGAACCACTTGATTTAGGATTCATCTGGTCATTTGTAAGAATTTTAGTCTCATTTTTCATACCGATATGTGTTTGTCCTATAGACGGTACACTGGAAGGAAGCTCTGAACATTTTGAAGTTGGTTGTTTCCCGTTCGGCCAGCCTATCCCTGCCGTCCTACGCCCATGGTGACCTAGCCCACCTGGAGGTTAGCCGTATGATGTGGGATGGCTCATCTAAAGCCCTGCCAGGAAAGACACTGGAATTCCATTTTGACATATCCGAGGTACTTGACAGAGTGCGCACAATACATTTCGTTGTTCAATTGTTCACATGCATGTTTTTTTTTTTCAAAACAATGTTTATGCTTTTGAAAATATCAGTTTTCAGTTAGATTATACTCCACAGGTTCTCTGACTCATTCACCTCTTGAGGTGTGGCCATGTTGTTGTTTTTGAACACGCATTGGTAATCAGATCCCATGAGGGTGCAGCCTCTTTCCTTTGTTTTTGGTACATTTTAGTTCAAAGGGAAGTTGCTCAGGTTCTCAGCTCGCTTCAGATGGAGAAATGGGGATAATAGTCAACGGAAGTTCGGGGAGATGTGTTTTGACTGCATTTGTGATTAAGAACCGCTCAGAATAAAGTGTGGTTGAGACCCTGCCTCTCTGAGGGTTTCCACTGCAACCTAATGAACAAAAGGATGTGATGTCACACCTTATAGAGCAAGTTAAGAATTTTTGTGTGATGTTTGACCCTGAATAGGACAAAGAATGTAAAACCTAAACAGTCTCAGGCTGTTCAGCTTTAATCTTCGATTTCAGGGTCAGTTCTGGTTATTTTGATTGCATATAATATGACAACTGATCTGGAACAAGGAAGTCAATAATAACTGGAGAAAGATATCCATTTGGAACCACCAGAAGTGCTGCTATAACAAAAACCTCCTTGGAGCCAACTTTGTGTATGATTGCCCTCTTATGGCTTCATGCGCAACTACAGGAAACCCTCAGTTCCTAGAATTGAGTCCTTGCCTCTGGTCCACCCTGATGAAAGTAGTGATATCCTGTCCAGATGTAGCATGTGCACAATGATAAGGAGTTCAGCAATTAGGCTGTTTTTCCACACATGCGTGTTTATCTACAGGAAGGCTGTGACTCATGGGTAGTGTGAGTCTATTGAGTGTCTACAAACTGCTCAGAGTCTGTTGTTGTGCTGGAGTGCTCATGTTTGTGTTACATGTCTACGTTCAGTCTATATTGTAAAATATGTTTGTTTTTAAATTTGTATTGTTTGCATGTATGTGTTTGCGTCCAGACACCGGTTATTGGCCGCAGATATGATGACCTGCAGGGATCAGGAGGGAGAGATGGGAAAACCCGTGCGATCGCAGTGACCCGTAGTACATCCTCTACCTCTTCAGGATCCAATTCAAACACCGTCCTCGTACCAGTCAGCTGGAAACGGCCACAGTCATCTCAGGTGACAGACATTTCATGCTGTTCAGATTAGTCAAGGTACAAAGGAGGGAAACTTCATTTGATTCTCTTGGGCTGCTTTAAACTGTGTCTTTTAGCTTTGTTCTTGATGATATTAAATCAGTGATTCTATCGGAGTCTGCTTTTGCAACCGGTAATTTCTTTTTGTTTAACAGAAGCGAACAAGAGAGAAGCTAGTGAATGTTCTGTCACTCTGCGGACAGGAAGTTGGCCTCACCAAGAACCCATCTGTAAGTCCTCACTGTCCCTGATGTTCCTGGAAAGACACATTATGTAGTCAACCATACATTTTTATTATTATGAGGATTAAGCTTTATGTGAGACTTGCAAGAAAAATAGATTAGACCTGGGATAATTTTATATAAATAAAAGCCCCAATTATTGTCTATCTAATGCCATAACAAATAAAGAATGAGTCTAAGACTTACAAGGCATGATGCTTTCTTTACATACCCAGACTCCATGCTGACTCCACTGTCATGTTTGTTTGTCTCAGGTGATCTTCTCATCCTGTGGTGATCTGGACCTCATGGAGCATCAGCCCAGTCAGGTGTCTTCTGAGGATGGGACCCGGGAGGACACCCTGGATGATACCACATCAGAGCAGCAGTTCAGAGTCTTCAGGGACTTTGACTTCCTGGATGTGGAGCTGGAAGATGGAGAGGCGAGTAGAAAATCTGATTGTTTTTGTCTCATTCACATTTTGCCTTAATTGTATATATTATATAATAAATCATCTTTTACATTATAAATATGTTTCATTTAAAAATGCATACACCACTGTTCAAAAATTTGGAGTCTGTAAGATTTGTTTGAAACATGATCAAAAGTCAAAGTCACAACATTTATAAGGATTTCTATTTCAAATATATATATTTGAAGTACTATATATAACTTATGATGTGTTAAAATGTTGATTTCTAAATACTTGACTATCTCTGTAGGTTTTATGTCTCTAACAAATACATTTACAAACTAAGAACTGATTCCTTCCTTTTGCTTTAAAATTCTTTTGGTTAATGTAATTGAATGTCCTATTAAATAAATTTTGTTCCACTACTTAATTAAAATCAAATCAGAATAGAAGCTAGAATCATTGAATTAAGTTAAAAATCCTGCCCCTACTAACAAAAACCCAATTTCTTTGTCTTTCAGCTTCCTTTCTTTCCTCATACTTTCAGTTATTTCATTCACGTTCTCTATGGATAATGAGATAACACTTTAGCTGATCAGAGACTGCCCGACTAATGTGCCCATTGCTTTTCCTCTGGTCTTTCTCACTTTGTGGCTAACACTCTCTCTCTTTCTCTCCTGTGCTGCCGTAGGAGCTGCAGGTAAGAACAGCTGTGTTAGCATGAGACATAGAGGATGGCTGAGATCATGTTTCCGTACCTGTTCAGAGTCACTTAAATGATTTGTGTCATTCGTGTAGGCTCTCATCTGTCATAGGCTGCTGTGGCTAAAGATATTTGTTGTTGTTTGTGTTTAATATATGGATGTCATATTACATGCTATAGAAATGCATGGTAGAAGCATCTCACGGTAACATTTTGTTTCATTCACATTAAATCATTTCTCACTTCTTTAGTTAGATAACTATTAGAATTCAGATTGTTTTTAATATTTATTAGAGAAAATTGCAGGTCTAGGATTGTTAAAGCAGCTTTCTTTTTGTGTTGTGTTTTGCTTTGTTTCCCCTAGGCTACAAAGGAATTTTCAATCATTTATTTATTTTTATTTTTTTTTGCAAAGTCAGAAACATTTTCAGATATTGGTCTATTGTGTTTACTATATGTTTGCATGTTTAGCATGGTTAGTTAAAAGTGTGTTATGTCTACTCCCTTGGGACAAAGAAGGAAAAATAGTTTGCCCCCAACTTCAACTCATGCTAGAGTATACAGCTGTTAAATCAGTGCGGTGTGTTTGTTTTACTAGGGTGAGAGTATGGATAATTTTAACTGGGGAGTGCGCAGGCGCTCTTTGGACAGCACAGATCTTACTGAGCTCCTGGAGGAGAGCCAGCACTCTGACATCACCCCCTGCATCGGACTACACGACCCCCAACAGGACTCCGATGACTCCTCTGAAGAAGAGTCCAATTCCACCAGCCAAAGCCTCTCACACTCTCAACTAGTATGTGCTCTATCTATCTATCTATCTATCTATCTATCTGTCTATCTATCTATCTATCTATCTATCTATCTATCTATCTTTCTGCCAAACTACATACCTACCTGACTGTCTGTCATTCTGTATGTCATTCTACCTAGCTATATTAGCTTGATGGTAGTTTTATAAACTTGGCATTTTCTGATTTCAGACCATGAACCTCTCCCCCTCAGAGGACACCAATCATACAGACTCTCTGTCCACTTCCTACGACACCACATCAGCTGACCCAAATTCTCTTAATGCTGCTACACCTTGCTTGGGAACCTCACTACCAGATGACCACATCATGCCGCCTGTATGTTTAAAATTATATTAAAATTACATTATTAATTCTGCAAGGGTGTAGACTGCACCATAGAACCTACATCTGCTTCATCATGCAGTTTAAAACTATTACTGGCATATTTCTGACTAATTTAGATTTGCTAACGTGACACCTCACATTGAGTTTGGGTTGCTCAATATTGAATATAGATAAATCATTTTTTCATATACTGTATATATAATTTTCTCAATATTTTGATTTTTTTGCACCCTCAGATTCCAGATTTTCAAATAGTAGTATCTCGGCCAAATATTATCCTATCCTAAAGCTTATTTATTCAGCTTTCAGACGATGTTAAATCTCAATTTCAAAAAAATTGACCCTTATGACTGGTTTTGTGGTCCAGAGTCACCTGAATTATTTACAAATGTGTGTATTAATGTTCACATGTATTTTCTGTCATTTTTGTGTTACATTGATGTGTTATGAGTGTTTATTGAACAAAGACTTTGCGCTTCTATTATTTATGAATGGGAGAAATTGTATCATGCAGTATGGCGGAATATGTCCCACCTTCTCAATAAAGAGCCAGTCGCCAATTAGCAAATTCTATGTGACGCTTCTGACAACACTGAGGACCACTTGACTCTCTCCTGTCTCTCTTAACTCTTTTACTGTAAAGAATTTTCCATCTGTTGAGTTGAACTCTAGGATGGAGTCTGCACAACAAACACACTGAGGAAAACCTTCTCCCATCTTCACAGGTTTTACCAGAAGACGAGGAGTCAAATGTCCAAGAGGACGACATGCCATTCAGTGTGAATGAGCTGCCAATGAGGTTTGACTGTGGCTCTAGCACTAATCTGGACCTTCCTGCAGAACAAAACCGAGCTGGAATCAACCAGAACCCAAACTCCCTGCCCAGGTGAGCACATCAGTACAGTTTTATAGCATTAGACAACTGTTAACTGCTTCTCCTGACAACTGTTAACTCCTTTCTTCCGGTTTCAATAGCTACCATTTTGGGGAGGACCGAGATGATCTGGATGAGCTGGGCTTTCCTCCTCCACCCTCCCCCTTTTTCTCTGCCATCTTGGCAGCATTTCAGCCCACGGTGTGTGACGATGCCGAAGAAGCCTGGCGGAGTCACATTAACCAGCTGTTGTGCGATACGGATGGGTCTTGCGCCGTCTACACCTTCCACATCTTCTCCACAATGTTTCAGGTAAAGTTAGCCTTACACGTACACAGCCCTGTTTGAAAATTTCCATTCATATTAGCTATTTAAAAGTCCACAAGTAGGTTTTAGCATTGTTAAATTGTATTTTTCTCTGCAGAACATCCAAAATAAGTTCTGCTCCCTGACCAGCAATGCTGCCACTTACCTTGGAGACGGCCTGAGGGGAATTGGATCCAAATTTGTGCAGTCATCTGAGATGTTGGCCTTATGTTCAGACTGTCCCACACTGTATGTGGATGCAGAAACGGTCAGTGGATGTTCAAAGCTGATTACATAAATCCATGCCTCAGGGACCTAACCTAACAAATAGTTCAAAATAGGTCTTGTCTGTCCTCTTGTAGATTGTTTCTTATGGGCTTCTAGAGAAGATGAAGTTCAGTGTTCTTGAGCTGCAGGAGTATCTGGACACATATAACACCCGGGA